>CAUYQG010284870.1:0-13687 GCA_963574415.1 Tarsius wallacei | reverse complement strand
TGCAGCATTGTTCACAATAGCAAGAACCTGGAAGCAACCTTGCTGTCCATCAAAAGAGGACTGGATTTAAAAAATGTGGTACATATACACAATGGAATACTACGCAGCCATAAAAAAGAATGAAATCATGAATTTCACAGCAACCTGGATGGAACTAGAGTCTATAATACTGAGTCACCTCTCACAGAAACAAAAAACTGAGTATCACATGTTCTCACTCACATAGTAGACCTTGATCATCCAACGTATTACTACAAGAAAATGACTGACAGTGGTGGGAAACGATGGGGGGGTGGGAGGGATAGGGGAAGAGATTAATGACAGTAAATACCTGTCTGAGGATGGGGTACACTTCTTATCAACAAGGGTGCCTGAACGAGACATATTTGTGTACCTAACCCTTAACTGTACCCCTCAATATCACAATAAAAAAAATATTGTATATTAAAAAAAAAAAAAAAACTAAGTATCTACCACATGGATTAGAATGGTAGTAAAATAGCTTAAACCCCTATTATATACAAAAGCAGTACCTAGATACCCCCCTCCTACCTTTTGAAAATCTCTTATTTCTAATTTATCTGAGGTATTGGATGTTTGCCTCCTACCAGAACTATGTTTCCATGGCTTGATTGGATTTTAACTGTTAATTTCACCTTCAAGTGAAGCCTCCCACTTTTGACAAAGTCATTCATTCATCTATATATAGTTCATATATATGTAATATATACATATATAAATATAAATGTGTTATTTATATGTCTCAGAGCAATAGGATAGTATGCATGTACATACATGCATGCCTGTATCTATATACTGATATATATTATGTGATCAGCCCTTGAACAATACATGTTTGAACTACAAATAACCACTTATATGTGTATTTTAAAAATAAATAGGTTGGAAAATTGCTTGGAGATGCAATCTATTTTTTAAAACTCATAGATAAACTGTGTACCCTAGAAATATCAGCAGTTAAGAAAATATTAGGTATGTCATAAATGCATAAGCCACACACACACACATATATATATATATTAGTCTATAAAATCATTTACAACCATAAAACATACACAAATCTATTATAAAAAGTTAAAATTTAATAAGTGCTAAATAAATAATGAATAAATTTGATGAACACCTACAGACGATACACAGCACCATTCACAGTTGAGAGAAATGTAAGCAAGCATAAAGACGCAATATTAAACCATCACCACATAAAATTAACTGTAGTACTTAACTGTAGTATAAGTACTTAGTATAGTCTAAGCCAGCATTTCTCATACCTTTTTAAATATTAAAAAATTTCAAGTTATAGCTTTTAGAATCTCAAACCTTAAATGGCTTCTGTTTCCAAAACATTGTTTTTGAAATGCCACCAAACAAACCAAGCCATTAGTACTTTTTTCTAGATGTTCTAAATGCTGCCCTTGCAATAATTTTGGACTTTTAAAATTAAATTCACAGCTCCTTTACCAAATGCATTGCATTTTATTCTGTTATTTTGATATTCAGAAATCCCAAGATTTCTTTTTTACCTTATTGAGCTCCAAGATTTCTTTCTGACTTCATGAGTTCTCTTATTATTTCAAACTTATTTTTTTATATGGCTTACTCTTTTTTTTTTTTTTTTTGCTATTTTGTCATGTAAAAAAAGTCAGAAAAATTAAATGTTCATTAATTTCAGGAATGTCAGTTCTTATATACATTTAATTAGCTATACATGTATTTATTCATTTATTGACATACATAACTCTATGTAATCATTATGCTTACCTCAGACAAACGTTGACCTGCTCTTTTTAATTGTGATATTTTATTTTCTAGAATTTTATGTAAGAGCAATAATAGAACATAGAGTCTTGTGTCTGTTTTCTCTCACTTAACATGGTGTTTTGTAGATTCATGTTCTTGCTGTATGCAAAGCCATATTCAATTGTTTGACCATACTTTTTTGTTTAGTGTAATACTTTAGAATTCAAATCTTTTTAATCCATTTTTAAAACAATTTTGGCCTGTGGTAATGTTTTCAAGCTGGCTCATCTGAATGTTTAGCAATCCTCCATCCTTTTCTTTTTGAGAGTTTTCTTTCAGACACAATATTTTCCAGACTTACCTTGTATTTATTTCCCTCACTGCAATTTACCATTTATGTAAGTATTTTTTGCAATATTTATGCCTCTCAAAATATACTTCATTCAGGATACATAGTTAAAGTTCTGTATTCAGAAAAATGATTGTGTTTATTTCCCCTTTGTGTTTTGTGTAATTATGTTACCAATTACACATAAAATTACATTAATTTGTTTCTTGGCTGTGAATTTTTGCATGTTCCAAGTATCATTACTTTAATTTTAAAAATATATAAAAACATGGCTTCCAAAGAAGTACAGTTCCCTTTATTATTCATTTCTTCACTTCCCCCATCCCTTGAATGGAAACTAAGTTTATTAGTTTCCCAACTATTTTACCTCTTTCATTTTTGAATAATTAAGCTTATTAATACATCCACCTAGTGTTTTGTGTTTGTATAGTGTGTGTGAATGTAACCATTGCCTCATACCTGCAGGAGATAAAATAAGGTGACCAAGACAAATCACATTTTGAATCTGTTAGTGAGAGACAGCGTAGAAAACACACTACTGGTGTTTAAAGTGGGAAAGAGTCCTTTTTATGACATGGTTTTTTACCAGGTCTGTCTAAACTTTCTTATATTTAATAAAACCTAGAATATATGAATATATAGGGCATGCGCTCTTAAACACGTCACATTAACCATGTAACTATTGAAATACAAAACGGAGATACATCTTGAATTAATCAGTTTTTGTTTCACATGCAATCACCTTCTATGCTTAATGACCTCATGTGTAAATTGTGACCCAAAGTGAAGCTGGCTATCCCAGATTTCCTTGCTTTGTATATGCTTTGTGATTACTTGCATTCTTGAAATTATTGGTAAACCTCAATACAGGGAAAGAACACTTATTATAAGTGTGACTTGGCAATCCACCCCTTTGGATATCACATATATATGTAAGTGTGTATACTTTCCCTTTTTAAGTTTCTAATATAACTTGGAAATATTTTATATAAGTCTGCAGACATTTAATGCTTCTTTTCTGCAGCTATCTAGTAGTTTAAAGATTTCTAGAGTATGGAAATTTAGTTTATTGTTCCAAGACCTTGTAATTATAAATGGTTTTGCAATTAATAATCTTGTTAATGAGTTTTTTTGTACTGTATATCAAAAGGCATGTTTTTAAGGTTAATTTTGCAAGGTGAATTTCCTGGGTCAAATGATTAATGGATATTGCCATATTCTGATCAAAAGCCTGTATATAGTCTTGCATTTCCATTGGCAAATGAAAGATATATTTATACATATGGGATCATACTTCTCTTCCAGCTTTGCCAGCAGGGTCACACTTTCAATTTTTTACTATATGACTGATGAGAAAGGCTATTTCAGTGTAGTTTAAATTTGCATTTATCATATTATATTTGAAGCAGTAATTTTTCTGTAATATGTATAAAGGCCATTATATCATTTTTATGTGAATTATCTCTTTATCTCTTCTCATTTGTTTGGCATTTAGTTTTTTTTCCATTAAAATAATCATTCATATTTAATGTTTATTAATCATATATATTGCAAAGTTTTTTTCTGATTGTTGATTGTCTTTGAATTCTGATTATCATGATTCTCACCTCGCACTTAAGTATATATATGCATATATATTTACTCGAAATTGTTATCTTTTTTCTTAAATTTGGACTTTAAGTTATAATAAGATCACCATTTCTTATATACAGATTTTATAGAAATCCACCCATGTTTTATTTGAGTACTTGTATGGCTTCATTTTAAAATTAATTTTGCATTTAGATCTCTATGTTTAGATTTTATTTTATAAAATAGAATACATAAAATACTCTATTTTATATTTTTCCAAATAGACTATCCAGTTATTTAAAAATCCATCTTTGATCCAGAGATTTTTTTTTTTGCATGCCACGTTGTAATGTACTACATTTTCATGCACTCCGTACTATTTCTAGACTTTCTTTTCTAAACTAGTGTTCGGTCTATTCCTATACCAGTGCCATACTGTTTAATTATAAATGTGTGTTAACTTTTTACAGCTGTCAAAAGTTAGCACAAACTAGGAAGCTTATAACAATAAATATTTATTGTTCTATAATTTTAGAGGCCAGATATCTGAAATCATAATGTCTGCACGGCCATGGTCTCTCTGAAGGCTCTAGTAAGGATCAGTCCTGATCTCTTCCAGCTTCCAAAGGTTATCGGCAATCACCAGCAGTCCTTAATTTGTAGATGCATCACTCCAAACCCTGCTTCTTTCATCACATGGTCCTCTCCCCTTGTCTCTTCACAATATCTCTCCTCTGTGTATGTCTGTTTCTGTCTCCTCTCATCTTTTTAATAAGACTCTAACCTTATTGAATTAGGGTCACTCCTAATTTAGTATGACCTCATTTGAACTTGTTTACATACACAAAAACCCTATTTCCATATAAGTTCACGTTCTCAAATATTGGAAATTACAGTTTGAGTGCATTTGGATAGTGAATACAATTTAACCCATAACAAAGTGCTTTATAAAATGTCTTAATATCCAGCAGTAGTAATTTCTTATTGTGCTTCTTTTTCGGGATTTTTCCAGCTTTTTGCATGTCTACAGTGCCTATTAACTTTAGTACCAACTAGTCTAATTCTAAAAAAGAGCCAGTTTGGACTTTTATTGAGGACTCATTAAATCTATAAAACAAATTATGGAGACTTGACATCTTTATGACCTTGAATCATTCTGCTCAAGAATATAAGCTTTCTCTCAATTTATTTATCTCTACTTTTGTATATTTTTAAAGTGTTTTGAAATTTTCAAAATTTAAGTTATTCACATTTGTTTAAAACTCTTGTGTTTTATGAATTTTTTTGTATAGATTTTATGGGCAGGCATGTACTGTAAGTAGATGCTTTTGTTTTATGTACTTAAAATTTGCTAAATGCTTTCATAGTATAGGTGAATTAAAAAAACTTGTATATATCACAGTTAGACTGCATTTGTTGATATATATATATAAATACTGGTTATTCCTGTTAAATGTAACATAGTATAATAATTGTGTGAATAAACCACACCTCTTTTTCTGAGCAGGAATGGCACGATTCTTTTTTTTATTGAATAATATACTAAATAAACATCCATATCCATATTTCTAATTACACATTTGCTGGAATCTTAGAGTGACATTGTTTGATTCCAGAATGCTAAAAGTAAACAAAGTTCCATATTGCATTGTAGTTTAGATCATGTCAGGATCCTGTTTTTTTAAACCAATGCTTCAGAATGACAGCAGAGGGTGAATGCGGTAACTCATACCTATAATCCCAGCACTTTAGGAGGTCGAGATGAGAGGATTGTCTGAGCTCACAGGTTCGAGACCAGCCTGGGCAGCTTGGTGAGACCTCATCTCTACAATAAATCAAAAAATTAGCCAGGCGTGGTGGTATGTGCCTGTAGTTCTGGCTACTTGGAAGGTTGAGGGAGAAGGATCGCATGAGCCCAGCAGGTCGAGGCTGCAGTGGCCATGTGCATTCCAACCTGGATGACAAAGTGAGACTCCGACTCAAAAAAAAAAAAAAGGAATGACAGCAGAGTGGGTTATGTTTCAAACATAAGACCACACCAAGCATATTATAAAATTTGATTTAAAAGAATGAAGTTTCTGTCCAAAAAAGTTGTACAATTAATAATGCTCAGTAAAATATTTTAAGGTTAGTTTTATCTGAAGTCATAAAATGTAAGTAAATTTGCTTATCTGTTAATAATATTTTGTATTAGAAAAATAAACAATATTTTTAAAAATTAAATTATTCATTTTTTACATATGCAGCTTTCTTTTCTGTGTCATGCAGGGTTTATCTATCCTTGTATTAACTAGCTATTGCTGTATTGCTATCCTCTGTGAATATACACAATTTATATGCAAGCCATATTTGAAAGGCAATATTTTATTATTGCAGTACTTGATGCGATCAGAGATACTATTTTGCAAATTTAATGAGTTTATAAATGCTTCCTTAATTATTAGAAAATAGTAGATATCATATATTTACTGGGCAATCACATATCTTTCATTTTGAATCCCATGATAAATGATTGTTAATGATTTTCTATTGTGTGGATTATATTTTCCTTACTGTTTTTAATTATACATACTAATATATTGTATATATGCTCATTGTAAAACTCAGTGAAAGTATTTTCACTCAGACTGAACTAGGTTTTTTTCACATAGTTTGGTATATTTTGACATACAAAAGTTTTTTTTTTTCAAATAACAATATTTTATCAACAATTTTATGGCTTGTGTTTATGGAATTTTGTGTAATAAATCATTACTAATTGATATAACGTTGTTTTTAGTTTTTCTTTTAATTTTTGTGATAATTTAACAATTTTATTTTGCTGATTTAAAACTATGATTCATTAGGAATATAATTATTCTGGATTAAAAAATTAAATATCTTTTTACAGATAGCCAAAGTCAGAAAATATTATATTAAATAGTCTACCATTTCCTCACGGAGAGGTTTATTCTTTGCTCATAAACCAGACCAGTGCTGTGTTCCTGTTTAGCAAGAATTTCAGAGACCCAGGCTTCTACCCTTTGTGGCTTCTCTAGCTTCTTGGACTTAGAAGACCTGTGCATAAAACTGATGGGAAAGAACAACTGAAGAAGTCAGAGGTATTATTACAATTTTAAAAATATGAATATGTCACTTTTTCATATTTCATTGACAAAAACAAGTCACATGGCCACACATAGAATGGAGAATGTCAGGGCAAATAAATGAAATCTCTGATATGACATCTCCCCAAGGCAACTCCATACTATGGAAAAAGGCATGAAATTTGGCAGTCAGCTAGCATCCTACAAGTGGTTGATAAGATATTGTCCATTCCATTGCTATGGCAGTTGTACCTATCACAACAAACATCTATGATAAGGACTCAAGCCCATAAAGGAGTGCATCCCACAGAGTGGGAATGTAAGCAAATCTCGCAGGTAGCCGTTCTTTCCAGGATGTGATTAGAACATCATGTGTAGCTCGGGACAAGTAGAAAGTCTAAGACCTCTAGATAGTGAGCACTTTATTAAAGCAAAATTGCAATAATCCATTGGAACGAGTTTAGTAAACAAATGACATTGATCTAATTAGTTATTTGGAGAAAATTAGAATTGCTTGGAATTGTTTGGAAGAACATGTATAGCTTCATCTGAACAAAATTAAAAACAAAATTGGCCATTATTTGCTTTCTACCCAGAGCATCACACATTTGGGGGGAAATTGTTAGGGATCACAGAAATTGTTTATGAGAATTAGAAAAGTTTAACCTATCAAAGCAATCTACCTAAATGTGTGTCCACCTCATTAAATAACTATTATCCTATTTGAGAAAGAGGCAAGAAAAGGAGAATAATTTCCATAAATTCAGTAAAATTATGTAAACATTGTTGAGAAAAAATACTTAGAAAATGTATTAATCACTCAGGTAGGTTTCCAATAGAGAATGGAATGCGTTAGCCTCTATTTCTACCTTGCCCACTTTGCCAAACTTGAAACTTATGTTGTGACTATGATGAAGTAAAATCACCATTGCAAATGTCATCACACAACTAGAAATTAGAGTCACTACAGTGTTGGTAACCATTGGGAGATCAGACCACTGTGATATGAAACAATATCATTTTTCCCAATGGTACTCCTTGGTCTAAATTTGCTCATTGTAAGTGAACGTTAGCCAGGCTCAGTGGCTCAGCCTGTAATCCTGTGCCTTGTGAGGCTGAGGTGAGTGGATTGACTAAGCCTGCGGGTTCGAGACCCGCCTGGGCAACTTGGCGAGACCTCATCTCTACAATAAATCAAAAAAAAAAAAATTAGCCGGGCTTGGCAGCGCAAGCCTGTAGTTCCAGCTACTTGGAAGGCTGAGGCGGAAGGGTCTCCGGAGCCCAGCAAGTCGAGGCTGCGGTGACCAGGAGCGGCTACTGCACTCGTTTGGGCAATGAAGTGAGACTCCAACTCTAAAAGAAAAAAGAAAGTGAATGCTGATCCTTGTGGAATACTGGTTATATAAATAAGATGACATCTCCATTATTTGGTCAAGTTACTTGCATTGCAGATAGTAAATTCACTCACTTATCCAGCCATCCATTCATGCACTCATTCATTAGTTAGCCATTTTTTTAAACAAATGTATACTCTTTTAATCTGCATACAACAATTTTATGAAATGCTCCGAAAGACAAATGACAAAATTATTTTTGCCTCCCGTATGAATTTTAAATTTCTTTACAAGAGACAAATACACCATAATTTTGGGAAGAAATTGTGGAGAATCAGAGAAATTAGTTGATGAGAATTATAAAATTGTAATAATGACAAAATTATTTTTCCCTCCCATATGAATTTTAAAGTTCTTTACAAGAGACAAATATACCATATTTTTTGAAAGAAATTGTGGGGAATCAGAAATTAGCTGACGAGAATTATAAAATTGTAGTCTTTCAGAAAAATCTATGGTCATGGGTAACTCACATCACTACTAAGACAACTTGACAAATCTTTGTCAGTGGCCAAGTTAACTGATTTGGTAAATACCTTTGGTTCAAGGACTGTGCTTACTCATTTCTACAGAGAAAACTGGGAAGATGCAGCCCAGGAACACATTAGCAGTGGTTGTCAGTCTCTAGGTACCAGAAGAGAAGAACTCTTTGAGTATCGTTTATGACCACCTATTTCAGGGATCTAGCTCCTCTGCTCACCAATTAACACTACAGCTATCCGATGCCATTAAACACAGCTTGAATTCTGGAAAGTTTAGCTCCAAAGCAAGCTCTTTAAAAATAAAAAAATTATTATAAAGATGTGGGGTACAATTCAGGGTTAGCTATACAAACATTGATCATGCAGGTACCCCTGTTATTGAGGAATGCCCCTCCTTCCCCTAGCAGTTTCCCTTAACTCCAATCCCACCCCCCTCCCATCAAGAGTTTCCCATTACTGCCAATCACTTTCTTATAGCATTATAATTGTTCAAGGTCCTCTTATGAGTGAGAACATATGGAAATCTGTTCTTTGTTTCTGTGATAAATCACTGAGTATGATCTACTACAAATCCATCCAGGTTGCTGCAAAGTTCAAATATGTGTTATTCTTTATGGCTGCATACTATTCCATTGTGTATATGTACCACATTTTTTTATCCAGTCCAGATTCAATGGGCAACATGGTTGGTTCCCTGTTTTTGCTATTGTGAATAGAGCTGCAACAAACATATGTGTGCAGGTTTCTTCTTTGCAGAATAATAAGAGAGCAGGGAGACAGACCACACAATTGGAAAAAATATTTGCCAACTATATATCTGACAAAAGCCTAACATCCAGGATCTACAAGGAACTCATGCACCGAAGGGAAAAAGACAAACAGCCCCTTTAAAAAGTGGGCAAAAGACGTGAATAGACACTTCTCAAAAGAAGATATATGGGCAGACAACAGACACATGAAAAAGTGCTCAGTCTCACTCATCATCAGATAAGTGCAAATCAAAACCGCACTGAGATACTCCCTAACCCCTGTAAGAATGGCCATCATTAATAAAACAAACAACAGATACTGGCGAGGGTGTGGAGAAAAAGGAACGCTTCTACACTGCTGGTGGGAATGCAAACTTGTATAAACTCTTTGGAAAATAGTATGGCGATTTCTGAAAGAACTAGAAATTGACCTTCCACATGACTCAACAATTCCCCTATTGGGAATATACCTGAAGGAACTCAAATTATTCTACAAAGCATGCTCTTGAAGCTTCAAAATTGTTCATCTTAAAATTAAGATTCTTTCCCCAGATAATCTGGAATTGACCGTAAAGTATTTTAAATATGAACATGAATTAAAGTGCTGCAGAATCATAGGTAAATGATTAACAAATTTTTCTGCCAGTAGAGATATAATTATTACTCACAGACATGTGGTTTTCATAGAATTGTGATAAAACACACAGAATAAGTGACATATCTCAAATGTATCTACATGTCATTCAGGCTGTGTAGCTTAAGGACATGGCAGCATTTCAGGCTTTTATTTTAAAAAATAACTATTATCCATGGACATAGAAAACTGATTATACTGACTAGCAAATTGAATTCATGGACATAGTGAGAGGAATTGCATAGGAAAATGATGAGACAGTGATTATATCACTAAATTTTAGCAAAACATTTTCAACATATGATTTCAAAATCTATTTAATAATTAACAGTTATTATTTAAAATGTGATCTCTGTTTCAGCAATCTCATTTTAGTGCCAGTTTTGCAAAATGAAAATAATTAAAGAATCTCTAAGTAATATTTACAAAACCAAATGAATGCAATCTTTATACAAAGTATGCACATAAATGTCATAGTCCCGTGTCTTCGAAGGATTAACAATATATACGTTTTTCTTTTAAGAGGAATATGTTGATAATTTCTTATGTAATAGAAAATCTATTTATGTTCTGGAAACAACAACTTTTATACACAGATTGACTTCAATAAGATCTTTTTTTTAATGCACTTTAATTAAACATAGGAGAATCTCTTCTACTTTCAAATGCACTACATCGAATTTTCAGGCAGGAATGTTTCCCAAAAGACTTAATAAAATGAGTTGTAAAAAATGTAGAAATGCAAGTTTAGAAATTTTCAGTGCTAAACTGAATAATCATTTCCATAATCCAACCTGCTCAGCAATTGGTCTTCAGATGAGAAATAGAGAAGCAGTTTAAATGTAGTTACTTCTTTACACGACCCACAGGGAGGGGGAAAAAAGATAATCTACCTCTCTAGCAAAAAACAATATATTTCTTTCAATTTGGATGTAAGGCCTATACTCTGTTTCTTTTTTAAATGCTTCAACATTAGTCAATTGGTTCTTTGACGTAATGATACTTTAAAATAAAACTTGCAACATAAAATTTTAAGATTTAGAACTTATACCATTTGGAGAATGGTAGAAAGTTTATTCTCAGTCATTTTTTTTTTCAAATATGTGTTGAGTATGTGAGGAAAGTTTCTCTACCAACATGCTTCTGATAGAACATGCCAAAATACATGAAGAGGATTTCTACATTTGTAAATACTATGATTACAAGACAGTACTTTTTGATAACCTCAGCCAACACATTGCAGACACCCAGGCAAAGCAGAGGTAATATTTGCCTTCAGCATGGCTTTCCATAAAAAGGAAACCATGACAAAAAAATCTGGTATTGTTGAAATTTTACCTGCTTATAAGTGAAAGCTTTTTCTCACTTGCTTATAAGTGAAAGTTTTTCTCCTTGATATGCCATTTAGTAAAAAGGTATGATTCACATTAAAGATTTTATGCATACAATAGTATGCTCCCATTACAACTGCTTTCTCCAACTGAACTAACACTGGCCCTTCTAGGTGACCACTGACCCTTTGTTTCATTAACTTAACTATTTTATAGCCAAAATTTTCTGACAATTATTATAATTTAAAATGTTTATTTTCAGATGGGTGTGGTGGCTCAATCCTGTAATCCCAGCAATTTGGAAGACGGAGGCTAGAGGATTGCCTAAGTCTAGGTGTGCAAGACAGCATGGGCAACTTGGTGAAATGTTGTCTTTACAATAAATCAAAAAAAAAAAGAGCCGGGTGTGGTAGCATGCACCTGTAGTTCCAGTTACTTGGAAGGCTGAGGCAGAAGGATTGACTGAGCCCAGCAAGTCGAGACTGGGGTGGCCGTAAGCATGTCACTACACTCCAACCTGGGCAACGGAGTGAGACTCTGACTTGAAAAACAAAGTTTGTTTTCAATGCTAATTATTTCTTGCTTTACCAGAAGCTATAAAATGTCAGTGGTGCTTTTAAGTTTTTTCTTATCGTCAAGTGTTTTCAATAAACCACAATAAATCTAATAGTTAATTGCAACATAAGCTTGAAAATCTTCTAATTCTTTATTTAATAACATATATAATAAGTACAGAATTAAAACTATAAAATTCTTTGTATTACATTTATATACTTATATTAATGATTTTTACCATGTAGACTACTTTTTCATTATATGTTAAATACTATATTTTACTTCTTATAAACTTTTAAGGATATTATTTATATAGTCTGAACATATTTTTATCTTTTTATTGTTGTTAAATAAATATTGGTGAATATAATGTCAAACATTGTGCTAGACATTTAACAGTCACAAACAAATCATATTTCTTTTTTATTCTTAAGGAAAAGAAAAACTATTAGTTTAATAATATTTTCTAAAGTTATGTCAGGTTGAATGATTGTTACCTGAGTATAGATACATTATAACACCTATAGATTACAAATAGAGGTTTAAAAAATACACATTTCAATACAATCATATCAGTAATTCCACAATTGGGGTTTGCTACAAAAAGGAAGATTCTAATCCAATTTTTGAGCTCTCCATAATCCAGACACAAAGAACTAGCAAAATCTTCATTCACTTTTCTAAATATTCTATTTATTGATGTGACAGATAATGTTGGAAAATAAAAATAATTTCCAAGTTATTGGCTTTAATACAAAATGTCCACCCCCCTTTCTCTTGGCCAACCTCTCCTATGAAAATGTCCTTGAAGGATTATGTTCTAGACATTACTACACTTCCATTGTGACCCACAAGGGAAAGCATGAACTATGTCATTTCTCCCGGAATTCTGCTTTTACTTTCTGATATCTAATTTTAGAGATATCTAGCTCTGGAGTTTGCCAGGTGTACAATTACCACACATAAGGCATTATCTTTGCCCCATCATCAAAGATATAGGTTTGTATTTATAGAAACAGCAATACAGCAAAAATGTAATTTAATAAGCATAATATCTGTCCTGAATTGATTCATGAAACATCTGGACTAAAGTAGTATTTCTTAACTGTATTTGACTGAATGTTAATATTGGGTGATGCTAATCGTATTCTTGGAAAAAAGGAATTCTGTTTTCAGTTTTTATTTGTTAAGCACTTAATTAAATAAAAATCTGGACAGTTTACATTAATTTACTGTGTGGCAGCAGTGCATGGATAAACCAGGATTAGGATAGTTGTCCCGTCTGTCAAGTCTACAACCTTAACTATACTTTGCAGGTAGTGAGTGAACTTGATCTTTTGTGTTTACATTTACTTTTAAAATTCTGTTTTGCATTCCTTTTTTCAAAAGAAAAAAAAATGGGATGGCCCAGGAGGCTAGGATTTCTTTTAAGGTGAAATTTAAGATGAATTCCAATATTTGGCATAAGGAAGTTTTATGTCTCAAGAACAAGTATAAAAAATGTTGAAAATATATCAAAAGTATACAAGTAAATTAGCATTAGCAGAACCATAACAACTGGCAATATTGTATACTCTTCAGGAATACTATGAATGGCTCAGTCATATGTGTAATGCCATACTAAAGTCTCCCTGGAACCATGCCTGCTTATTAAGCCTCTGATTACTGTTAAAATACAACTCCTCTTAAGAGAGAAAAAAATTAATATTCTGTTATTTATATTTAAAATGACTGAGAGCCATATATTTTTCTTTGGAGAAGATATTGTTAGGTG
>CAUYQG010284862.1:0-14545 GCA_963574415.1 Tarsius wallacei | reverse complement strand
CAGAGGAACTCAAATTATTCTACAAAAAAAGATACCTGCACACACATGTTTATTGCAGCACTATTCACAATAACAAAAATATGGAACCAACAATGCTTCCACCTCAGCCTTCCAAGTAGCTGGAACTACAAGTGCGTGCTACCACGCCCAGCTAATTTTTTGATTTATTGTAGAGATGAGGTCTCACTTGCCCAGGCGGGTCTCGAACCCACGGGCTCAGGCAATCCACTCACCTCAGCCTCCCAAAGGCGCGGGATTACAGGCTGAGCCACCAAGCCTGGCTCAGTCCATTTTTGATGGGAAGCATTGTTGGTTCCATATTTTTGTTATTGTGAATAGTGCTGCAATAAACATGTGTGTGCAGGTATCTTTTTTTGTAGAATAATTTGAGTTCCTCTGGGTATATTCTCTAAAGGGGGATTGCTGCATCATATGTAAGGTCAGTTTCTAGTTCTTTTAGGAATCACCACACTGTTTTCCATAGAGGTTGAACTAGTTTACACCACCACCAACAGTGCAGAAGCCTTACCTTTTCTCTGCATTCTCATCAGCATCTTTTTTTTTCTGAGTTATTAATGATAGTCATTCTTACTGAGGTTAGGTGGAATCTCAGTGTGGTTTTGATTTGCATTTTCTGATGATTAGCGAGGCTGAGCATTTTTTCATGTATCTGTTGGTTGTTCATATGTCTTCTTTAGCGAAGTGTCTATTCATATCTTTTACCCACTTTTATTTTTTATTTATCTTAAATTTTATTTTATTTTAAAGTTGTGAGGCACAAGTCAGGATTGCATACATAAGTGGTTTAGGTATAGGTGAAGTTTTGGGGTTCCCATTGGACCTCACTTCACCTGGATTAGGATCAGGCACCCTTATTGATGTTATGTACCCACTCACTCCCCTGACAGTGTCCCACTACTGCCAATCCCTTTTTTATAGTATTATGATAGTTGTTCAGGGTTCACTTATGATTGAGAACATGTGATACTCAGTTCTTTGTTTCTATGATAAATTACCGAGTATGATAGGCTCCAAATCCATCCAAGTTGCTGTGAAGTCCATAATTTTGTCCTTCTTTATGGCTGCATAATATTCCATCATGTATATGTACCACATTTTTTCCTCCAGTTTAGTTTTGATGGACAGCATGGTTGGGTCCATGTTTTTGCTATTGTAAATAGTACTACAATAAACTTGCATGTGCAGGTATCTTTTTTGTAAAAAGATTTGTATTCTTCCAGGTACTGGATTGAAGGTCATTTGGAAGGGGATTGCTGGATTATATGGAAGGTCAATTTCTAGTTCTTTTAGAAATTGCCACACTGTTTTCCATAGAGGTTGAACTAGTTTGCACTCCCACCAATAGTGTAGAAGCATTCCCTTCTCTCCACATCCTCACCAGCATCTGTTGTTTTTGTTTTATAAATGATGGCCATTCTTACTGGAGTTAGGTGGTATTGCAATGTGGTTTTGATTTGCATTTCTCTGGTGATTACTGAGGTTGAGCATTTTTTCATGTGTCTGTTGACTGTTCATATGTCTTCTATTGAGAAGTGTCTATTCATGTCATTTGCTCACTTTTTAATAAGTCTGTTCATCTTTTTCCTTTTGGCTCATTTGAGTTTCTTATAGATCCTGGATGTTAGGCCTTTGTCAGATATACAGTTAGCAAATATTTTTTCCCATTCAGTGGGTTGTCACCCCATTCTCTTGGTGGTTTATTTTGCTTTGCAAAAAGCTTTTCAGTTTGTTGAGGTCCCACTTATCTATCTTATCTTTTATGGCATATGCTTTTGGGGTTATGATCAAGAATTTGTTGCCTATTCCAATGTACAGAAGGGTATCTCCTAGATTTTCCTCTAAGAGTCTTATAGTTTTTGGCTTTATGTTTAGGTCTTTGATCCATTTATAGTTGATATTTGTGTATAGCGATAAGTAGGGGTCCTGTTTCATTCTTCTGCATGTAGCTAGTCAGTTTTTCTAGCACCATTTGCTGAATCAGGTATCCTCTCTCCATTGGTTGTTGTTCATGGCTTTGCCAAAGATGGGTTGGTTGAGAAATTGAGGTTTGTTTCTGGCATCTCTATCATGTTCCATTGGTCTGCATGCCTGTTCTTGTACTGATATCAGGCAGTTTTGGTTATTATAGCCTTATCATAAAGTTTAAAGTCTGGAAGTGTGATACCTCCCACTCATTTCTTTTGCTGAGGATTGTTTTGGCTATCCATGCTCTTTTTTGTTTCCATATGAATTTCTGTATTGTCATTTCCAGGTCCGAGAAGAGTGATGTTGATAATTTGATGGGTATCACATTGCATCTGTAGACTGCCTGGGGTAGGATACACATTTTAATAACATTGATTCTTCCAATTCATGAGCATGGAATATTTTTCCATTAATGTGTGTCTTCTTTGAGCAGTCTTTGTAGTTTCACTAAGTGTCTTTCACTTCTCTGTTTAGAAAGACACCAAGGTATTTCAATTTTTTGTGTGGCTATTGTGAATGGGATTGTGCTTTTTATTTGGTTCTTTGCCTGTTTGTTGTTGGTGTATAATAACACAATTGACTTTTGCACATTGATTTTTGTACCCTGAGACTTTGCCAAAGTCCTTTATCAGTGCAAGGAATGTTTTGACAGATTATTCCCTTGGGTCTTCAAGGTATAGTATCATATTGTCTTCAAAGAAGAATAACATAACTTCCTCTTTTTCTGTTTGGATACCCATGATTTCCTTCTCTTGCCTGATTGCTCTAGCTAGGATTTCAATACTATGTTTAACAGGAGGGGTAAGTGTGGGCACCCCTGACTCATTCCCATTTTCAGGGGAAATGCTTCCAACTTACATCCATCGAGCAATATGTTGGCTATGGGTTTAACTGGGGACTTAAATATCCCACTAACAACCCTAGCTAGATTATCAAGGCAAAAAATCAATAAGAAGATCCAGGACCTTAACTTGACTCTTGACTAAATGGACTTCATAGACATCTACAGAACATTCCACCCAACCACCACAGAATATACATTCTACTCATCACCACATGAAAATACTCCAAGCGTGACCCCTTCCTCGGCCATAAATCAAGCAAAAACAAATACCATAAGACTGAAATAGTACCTTGCATCTTCTCAGAACACAATGGAATAAAAATAAATATCACTACCAACAAGACTCCCCAAAACCCACAAAGATACGGACACTAAATAACATACTACTGAACGACTCTTAGGTAAACATGGAAATTGAGACAGAAATTAAAAGATTCTTGAAAACAAATGAAAATAAGATACATCTTACCAGGATCTCTGGGATGCCATGAAAACAGTAATAAGAGGGAAATTTACAACTCTACACGCACACATTTTAAAAAAATAGAAATATCATAAGTAAAAACACTATTGTCACACCTAAAAAGAACTGGAAAGGCAAGCCCACCAAAACCCTAACTTCAGCAGAAGAATCCAGATTACCAAAATACAATCCCAATTACAGGACATAGATACCAATCCTACTGAGACTATAGAAGACAAAATTATCATAGAAAAAAATCAACAAAACAAAAAGCTGTTTCTTTGAGAAGATAAATAAGATAGACAAACCCCTAGCCAAGTTGACTAAGAAAAAGAGTAAAAAACCCAAATAAACACAATTAGAAACACAAAACATGAAGTTACAATTGACCCCAAAGAAATTCAAAAGATTATCAGAGATTACTATGTACACCTGTATGGAAACAAACTTGAAAACCTAAATGAAGTGGAGAACTTTCTGGCAACACATACCCTCCCAATAACAACTCAGGAAATAGATACCATCATAAGAAATCTACCTTAAAAAAAAAAATACCTGGACCAGATGGCTTCCCAGCAGAATTCTACAAAACATACAAGGAGAAGCTGATACCAATCCTACTGAGACTATTTCAGGCAATCGAGAAAGATGGAATCCTCCCCAAATCATTTTTTGAAGCTAACATCATACTGTAACCAACAAGCAAAACCTAGCAAAGACCCAACAAGGGAAGAGAACTATAGGCCCATCTCCTTGGTGAACATAGATGCAAAGATTCTCAACATGATTCTAGCAAATTGGATCCAAAAACACATCTCAAGTATCATCCACCATGACCAAACAGGCTTCATTTCTGGGATACAGAGCTGGTTCAACATCTGCAAGGTCAAAAATGTAATTCAATACATAAACAGATGTAAAAACAAGAACCATATGATTATATCATTAGATGCAGAAAAAGCTTTCAACAAAATCCAGCATCCCTTCTTGATAGAAACCATTGAGCACCTAGGCACAGAAGGAACACTCCTCAAAATAGTAAGAGCTGTCTATGATAAACCCATAGCCAGCATGTTGCTTAACAGAAGTTGGAAGCATTAAAGTACTTTTAAAAACAATGTATCAAATATTCTTTACCCCAGCCAGAATCCTGGAGGAAGGAATTACTATGCGTTCTAGGATGCTGCTTTATAACCACCTCACTATTTTTTTCTAATGAGATATTTTAGAAGGTGGGTAATCTGGATTAGAAAATTCACATGTTATATTGATGAAAGCTCCAAAATGCACAGGAAATTCTTAATCAAATGTAGAACATAATCCCCCCTTTTATTTTTACTATGAGACTTTATTTATAGTTAGATATATTATTCTATTCCAAGTGCGATCTTGAGCAAGAATTCATTGACTTAAAAAAAGTTTTATTTTGGAAGAATTTTATATTTACAAAAAGTTGCAGTTATATTACAGAGAGCTCTTGTATAACTCTCAGCTAATTTCCCCTATTATTAGCATTACTGTGGTACATTTGTCACAATTCATAAGCCAATCCTGCTGCACTATTATTAACAAATCCATACTTGACTTAAATTTCCTTAGTTTTTACCTAATGTTTGTTTTCTGTTTGAAGATTCCGTGCGGGAGACCATATTACATTTACTTGTCATGTCTCCTCGGACTCCTTTAGACTGATAAAGTTTTCAATACTTCCTTGTTTTTGATGGCCTTGACAGTTTGAGGAATACTGATCAGGTATGTTATAGGATGTCCTTCAATTTGGATTTGTCTGATGTATTTCTCATGATTAGACAGAAGTTATGGGTTTCTGGGAGGAAAATAGTGCCATTCTACTCACAGCATATCCACATCACTTATCGCTATTAATGTTAACCTTGATCACCTGTCTGAGGTGGTGTTTGTCAACTTTCTCTACTGCAACAAGTTACTTTTGTCCCCACCCCCTTCCATACTTTGGAAGGAATTCACTATACACATTCTACACTTAAGGAGCAGGGAGTCATACACTAACTTCATGAGGGAAGAATATTCATTTAAATTATTTAGAATTCTTTTAAACAGAACTTTTGTCTATTTTTCCCCACCTACTTACTAAATCATGTACTTATGTCAGTATGGACTCATGGATATTTATTCTATACCTTAGATTACAATCCAATACTACGATATATTTTTTGCTCCAATATTTGAGCTTTGACCATTGGGAGTTTTTTCAGTTGGATCCTGTATCCCTTTGACATATTCCCATTGTTGTAGTTTGCTTTGAGCACTTCCCTACTATCTGGCATTAAAAAATATTCAACAATCATCTTGTAAATGTCCTGTCCCTGCCTTAGAGTTAGCCATTTCTCCAAAGATCCTGGTTTGTTTATTGGAAAATAATATAAGGAACCAAGATCTGCATGCTAGATGTGTTTGTTGCTACTGGGATGGGTTTGTTGAATTTTCCCAATCTATTACTATCTACCTACTATTTATTTAATATCTACTCTGATCCAGACATTTTATTTACATAGGATAAATTAATTCTTACCCTGTATAAAGGCATTCCAGATAAGAAAATATCTTCCCTGAGTTAAAGAGCAAGTAAATGGAAAACTTATCTTCAAGCTTTGTTCTCTATGATGGTAAGAACTGTATTATTTCCATTTCTGCAGGTTGCCTCAACTCTGTTGCATGGCCATAGATTTTTACTTCTCATAGTAGTCACCTATTTTATAGCTTCAAACTATGACTGCCCAATATACTATTTCTGTTTCAGTGCAAATCACCAAAAAGGAAAAAAAAAAAAAAGACTCAAAGATAGGACTTGTATTTATTGAGCAAATAACATCACTTCATACACTATTACCATTATTATCCTGGTCTGCTTTGGGATAGGATTTGGGGAAGTGAAGTCAATCAGAAGAGACATTTGTCTCTTGGGGTCTTGAGCTATGCATTTTAGAAGACACATATTGTTCTTGCTCTCAAGGACACTGAAAATTGCACTGAATAGGACAGGTTAAAAAGGAAACAAATATAGAAATTTATGACTTTATTAATAACTAAAAGACTTTAAGAAAAGAACATAGATCAGTGATTCTTTGAAAGTCAGAGGATTAGTAATGTTAAGTCAAAAAGGCTTCTTGAAGAATAGACGAAAAGTATAAGAGATCAATTCCTTCTTATTGTGCCAAGAGAGGTCACAACCTACCTTTCAAAACCCTATCTGGAGTGGAGATGAAAAATCTCCCCTGGCTTTAAAAAAAACAAAACAAAGCAAAACACCTTCCAAACTCTTTAGCACTAAGAGATTCCTTTCCTTCCTCTAGGTGAATGCTGAGAACAGCAAAAGTGGACAGGGTAGACCAAACATTGTTCTATAAGGAAACATTATGACTAAGAGAACAGACTTAAGGACAGAACAGCCATGTGTTTAAATTCTAGTTCTGGCACTTACTAGCTGTATGACCTTGAATAGGTTACTTAACCTCTCTGAGTTTCAGTTTCTTAATGTTTAAATGAGGAATAATAGTACCTTCCTTATAGGGCTGCTGTGAGAATTAACTAAGATAAAGTATATGCTCAGCATAATGTTGAATACTTAGAAGCTACTCAATTATTATTAAAATGTGTCTAAAGTACAGATTAGCCCACAAAAAACCTATTCAAAGTCTAATAGGATTGACCCTCTATTATAATGGTAATAATAATAATTATATAAATGCCAGATATTTATTGAGCACACACCATGTACAAATCACTATTCTAAGTACTTCCATATATTAATTGAATTAATTGTACTATTAATATTACTGAAGGCAAGCAATCTTTATAATATTATTTCTAGGGAAAATACTTCTCAAATGTTCACACGGGAGAGAAGAAAGATAACATTCCAGTGTGAGTAGAGTCATGGGAGTATGTACATAAATCAGTGTATTGAGGGGAGGCTGAGGGGAATTGACCAGAGGAAACAGGTCTGGATGAAGGCTTTAAGAAGGTATTTAGGATCAGAATTTTCAGTCATCATTGAAAAGCTTTGAGAGATCTGAATTTATGTTAAAATTTCCCATATCTTCTTTCTCAAGAGTTGCTAACCAAGCCTGGTGAGGTGGGAAGGGACAGAATTTGAAGATTTCCCCAATACTGAAACAGTTAAGAACAAGGAAAATGCTCTCCTTATGGTGCCTATGGCTTAGGAGAAATTAAAACCTGGCCTCACTGACTCCACGATCCTTTTGCCAAACACCAAGAGACAAATGTGTTCAAAACTTGCTAATTAGGTGGAACATCTAATGATTTCATTGCTGTTGCAGCTTCTACTAAGCGAGTGTTTGATTCATGTATAGCAATCAAAATTATTATCCACTCCTAGTAAATGAAGACAGACAAGTGTGTTCCTCCTAGTGAGTACAGTATATCAACTTTGCTTATTATGCACAGGGTGACAGGGGATAGGAAAAGGGGTCTGTTTGCTGAAAGACTACTTAGAATTACTGTCTATTATCAAGGACAAATGTTTCATAAAGTAAAACAGTGGCTTTTGCTTAGGATAGCTTTGGGAACTGAGGACAGAGAAGGAAATTAACTATTGGAAAGAGTTCCCCTGATGGTGCTTAAGCTGATCTAGGCTTCCCTAGTGACTGTTGTTATTTTCCATGCGGATGCTCTTCAAAAGGAAAACAAGAGAATAAACCAGTAGCTTTGCTTTAAAAAAAAAAAAAAAAAAAGCTGCAATGCTGCAAAATCTCATCAACAGCAACCTCAAATTACTGGCTTCTGCTACCTGTAAGTTTCTATGCATGATCACCTTTTTAAGTTCTTTATCAGGCCAGTAATCAACACATTAGATATAATGACTTTCCCTTTAGAGTTGAAAAAATAGGGGCTGGGAGAGGTAAAGCAACTTGTTCAAGGTCAAGCAATAGAGTAGGATGTGAACCTAACCTGTCATTTCTAGAACTCATGATTAGAACCACTGTGCTACAGACTTGTGTCTAGAATGGCAACATCCATGCCATGCCCAAGCAGTTATCAGTGATGCCTTGTCTGGAAAGGTTGAGCCATCCTAGTAATAAGTTTCTGAGATAGAAAGACTCTACAGGTTTTCCTTTTTTTTTTTTTCTCTCTCTCTCTCTTGTTTTACTGTCTAGGTGTGGTAAACATTTTAAAATTTATATTTGTTTATTAAAATATCTTATTTTAAAGATGTGGGATACAATTCAGGATTAGGTATACAAGTGGACATCAAACAGGTAAGTTGGGCTTCTCTTGGGTCCCTACTTTTCCTGGTTTGAGATCAGGTACCCTTATTGATATTGTGTCCCCAACACTACCTCGGAAGTATCCTGCTACTGCCAATCCCTTTCTTATAGTATTATGGTAAATGTTCAGGGTCTACTTATGAGTGAGAACATTTGATACTCTGTTATTTGTTTCTGTGATAGATCACTGAGTATGATAGACTAAATCTATCCAAGTTGCCACGAAGTCCATATATTTATCCTTCTTTATGTCCTTCTTTATATAATATTCCATTGTGTATATGTACCACATTTTTTCATCCAGTCCAGTTTTGATGGGCAGGATGGTTGGTTTTGCTATTGTAAATAGAGCTGCAACAAATATGCATGTGGAGGTATCTTTTCTGTAGAATGATTTGCTTTCCTCTGGGTATATTCCCAGTAGGAAAACTGCTGGGTCCTATGGAAGATCAATTTCGAGTCCTTTTAGAAATCGCCACACTATTTTCCATAGAGTTTGAACTAGTTTGCATTCCCACCAACAGTGTAGAAGCATTCCCCTTTCTCTGCATTCTTGCTAGCATCTGCTGTTTGTTTTATTAATGATGGTCTACAGGTTTTCAACCTGACTATTGGAATTACCTGGAGAACTTGAAAATGTACTGAATCCCTCTCTCAGAACTTTGGATTTGATTGGTCTGGGTGGGGTATTATTGGTGAGGTATTTAAAAATTTCCCAGGTGGTTTTAATATAATCCAACATTGAGAACCACTGGTCAGCCCTCTGTCACTTTCTATACTTATGGGCCCATGGACGGTCAGCATCAGTATCACCTGGGAATTTGTCAGAAGTGCAGACTGCCAGGCTTCACCTCGGGTGATTTGTATGTACACTAGAGTTTGAGAGAATGGCAGTGTCCAGCTAACTCCTAAAGGATAAGGAGGAGTTAGGTTGGGAAATAGGGAAGGGAAGGACAGAGAGACTTCTAAACCGAGAAAATAACAATGCACAGACCCAGAAGAGAAGGAATGGTACATATAGGAACTAAAAGTAGGTCTTGGTGGCTGAAGCAGAGATTATCAAGAGGTTATAAGGCTAGACATAGTGCTGCCTAAGGCTTAGAACTGGCTACTTCCTCTATCTGCATGGTTCATCCTCTTTCACTTCAAATAATACCTGCTCAGTAAAGGACTACCCTGACTTCCCCATTTAAATTGCAATCTTTCCTCTAAACCTGCACTTTCAGACTCCTTTACTTGCTGTTCCCCCCCATAACACGTATAGCCTTCAAACATGCTAAATTGTGCGCTTATTTTTGTGTTTATTTATGCATATCTCCACCTTTGAATGTAAGCTCAATGAGTGTACAGATTTTGCTTGTCTCCATTGCATTCTCCAGCACCAAGAACAGTATCCTGTACTTAGAAGAGGTTCTTCACATCTATTTGTTGAGTCGATGAATTAATCAGTTTATAAAAATCTGGGTAGGTCATGCTTTACCTAGAGCTTGATTGAAATTAGTCAACAGCCTTTTCAGGACTTTTCGTAGTAAAGAACAAAATCAAATTTGTGACTGATTTTAGAAAGACTGTCTGGCTGCTGTGAGCTAGTGGACTTGGATATGGGGAGGCTAAGGACTAGACTAAAGGTAGTAAGGCCAGTTTGGTGATAATGTCAGCCTCTACTAAGGGAGCAAGGGACTGAAGAAGACAGGATACATTCGAGTCCTGCTTAGGAAGTCACATCAGGAGGGATTGGCTAAGGGGGTAAAGGAGAAAAAAGAGTCATTCTAGATTTCTGGTTTAGGCAATTAGAGGGATTTTACTGATATAACCTGGTGGAAACATTGATTTTACATTCATTAAATAATGATGCATTGACGTTCTGTTACTATGCTAAACTTCAATGAGTAAGTTATAGTCATTCATCAAAGTACTTACTTATGTGGCAGACACAGTGCTAGTTCCAATGGTGAATGAGGCAGATGTGGATCCATGCTCCTTGCACTTGCAGAACTTGGAGGAACAGAAAATTCTGGAGGGAGGGGGAGATTATTTTCAGCTAGGGATTCAGGAAAATGCAGCTTTCTGGTAATGATAACATTTACAATGGAACTTAAAGGAAATGTAAGGTTTAGAAATAGAGAGTACAAAGGGATCAAAAGTATGGAAGCAAGCAATCTAAATAATATGTCAAGCATAGCAAATAGTTTGGATTTCCAGGAATTAGAGACATAGAAGGCAGGGAGGGGTATGTACTGAGAGGCAAACTTGTAAACACGAATGGAAATCCCAGAAAGCCAGATGACGGATTCAATTGTAAGATTATATAAGAAGTTAGTTAGCTTGAAACTTAATAGAAACTCAGGAGCTATCTATTCAGTACCTCTATGAATCATTTTCAAGTGGGGGTAATGGTTAAAAAGTGGTGTTTTGGGGAGGTAAACATAATTTCAGTATGAACAATGGGATAGAGAGGGAGAGGCTGGGAAATGAGGCTATTTTAGTAGTGTATTAGTCAAACAGTTTATTTACTGTATCACATATCTCCACATCCTAGTGTCAATACCATAAAAGTTTGCCTGTCATTTTTGCAAGAGTTCTCTGCAAATGTTGCTGTCTGGGTGACTCATTTGGACAGACAGTTTTCCTCCAAACTGTGATTCAAGTCCCAATCTCCTTATTTCTTGTGGCTTAGCCCTCTTTTAGGTCTTTGTAGTCTCCTTCATTCAGCTCACAGATTGGAAAAGAGAAAGGAAGATATTCTGAGTGGACTCTATGGGCCACCCAGAAGGAGCAGACAACACTTCCATACAACATCCATTAGCCAGAATGCAATCATTTGGCTAGAGCTAACTGCAAGAAAGGCTGGGGAACGTAGTTGAGCTGTGTGCCCAGGAGAAGAGAGCCGCTTTGGGCTGTAACTGTAGCTCTGCTACAAGTAATGAAAGTGAGAGACAACTGAGGTGAAAGATTAGCTAAGAGAAAAGAGAGGAAGATATAAATTCAGTAGATACTGAGCAAGCAAGTAGAATTGACCGTAAAATTGCTACTGATTGGGCCTGGGATAGAAGGTAGCCAGAGAGTATGTTTTCCAGGTGGAATTGTTACCTATGAAAATGTTTACATCATATGCTATGAAAAACATATATCACTATATCCTGATCTTAAGTTGTCATCATGGACTTTGTATATGAGAAGGAAAGAAGAGGAAATATTGTAGTAGTTCAGAAGATTCACAAGGAAGAAGCTCTTGCATCAATACAAAAGCTTATTATTCTCACGTTTTATTAAGTAACATAATTTCACTATTCATGTGTACTGTTAACGAAAACTCTAAGAAATCATACATACAAATCTGTGAAGTAGAAATTCTAAGAGTAACAGTTTATGAACACATGTATTTGCCTGGGCAAATCTAGAAAATAGAAGCTAGCTACTATTATTATGTAGATATAACATAAAAATTGGAGGCAAACGGGGCTGGGTCAGTTGAGCTGAGCACAAAGTAATAATAAATCATGGCATGCTTGTATAGCACTGTGATACTTAAAACTAATTTTTTGCTGGGTTATTTCTCAAAGGAACTTCCAACTCAATTGTAGCTCACCCATACAGGATTCTGGGTTGAAATTTGTTTTCCAGCCAATCTATTGCACAAATTGAAGCAGCTGTGCACAGCATGTGTTTCATTTCAATAACTATATAGTGAGGAGTGTTATGCAAAGGGCCACTAATCAGGGAAAAGGCTCTCTTCAATTGGCAACTTTTCAGAGCCACATGTAAAGAAAAATTTGCATATTTCATTAAGAATGAACCAACCTATTGGTTTGTGTACAACCTGGATCATTTACATTTTTTGCTAAAAAAATGCTTACATGTTATTTCCATTCCCATGTCTTCTCTCAGTTCATTAGCCTGAATAAACTGAGTTCCCTTGACAGAGAAATTGATTGTAGAAGCTTGGGTTTCTTGGGGCTGGTTGTTGCCGAATACCCAGATAACCTTAACAAGATTAACCTTGTCTTCTCCTATGGGCTTTGATGATGGCAATCTACCATACTCTCCAATTAAAATGCTTGTCACACTTGACTTTTGTTTTGCTTAGTTTTTACAATGCGTTCAGCTTAAAGAATAAAAATAGATTGATCTGCTTCACTCACTCTAAGTTAAGTTGTTCCTTACATGGATTTCCATGCTCTGGCTCCTGTTTGTATAAATCTGCACTGAAGCAGCAGGACTAATCTATATGAATCTGTTTTATGGAGAGAAGAAAGAAGATGAAACCATGAATATTAATATCTTATTATCATGTGAGGATATTCCAAGCACATGTACCATAAAAATCACAAAATGAGAAAGGAAAGAATCCCAGGGTCAGCTATATAATTTCTGTCCCAAAGAAATGAAGCTAGGAAAGAGCATGAAACAAAGTAGGATTCCAGGCCCTGCCATAGTAATGAACTATAGCTAAGAGGTTTCAAATCTGAACTCAGTTGTGAAATGCTAGGGGATGTATTGATTCATCAGGAAAAGTGTATCTGGCAGTGTCTTTCTGGATCAATAAAATTGCAAGATATTAACTTGATGGTTTGTGAGTGCTCATGTATAATTTCAGTTTAGGTGATTAGTTGTTACAAAAATCTAGTATGACATTGGGATGCAGCATTTTTCCTTTTCCCTCAAAGTTATTAGAAGTAGATCTAGGACTTGAGCATAAAATTTTGGATCTCATAAATCATCTTAAATCCCTAATTTTTTTCCAAAAGCAAAGTGAGAGCCATAGAAGTAAAGCAGCTTGCCTCAAATAACCCGGCTAATTAATGACTATGTGTTGCCACATTATATGATAGCCCTTTTGTCGTAACAAGTCCACACATAGTCTTCTCTTTGAATAAGCATCAAGTCTCTGTTCTCAAAGAGAATATTTTCTCAGAGAACTTGGGGTGGTATAGGCCTTCATAGAAACAGATTTCCTTCCTCTAAATATGACATTGTACTCCTATTTTCTTTGATCGCTATATTGGTAATTCATTCATTTAGTGCCCACTAAACATCTCTATGTGGTAGGTTTTCTGCAAGGTTTAACAAGATAGCAAGAAAAGGGTATGTGAGCATGTTTATATACTGAATAAGCTAAGAATTACACTAATTGTCAAGTGAAAAAAAAATTCAAGTAATAGAAGCATGTTTGATGCAATGATTACAAGAGGAAGGACTACAGATACGAGTTTATGAAGTGCCATTAAAACCCCCCAGCAGGATCGGAATCTAAAGTGCAATGTTTTACTTTCTTACCCAACCAAAAGAAATTAAGAAAGATCACTTACTGTGAGCCACAGAATTTGAACCAAACATTAAGACTCTCTTGAAAATAAATTTTTATGGCCAGCAGTTGTGAGAAACTCACAAATGAGTGCTATAAAAATTAAGGTTTTTGTAAGAGCTAGAGAACAAATAGTTGTTAATCCGGTGTCTAAGAGACATGATCTCTTATGTTTTTGTTTGGGTTGAAAACTGAGTTATTGAAATGACCCTAACAACATTAAAAAAATCTTGTGAATAAGCATTTCTTTTTACAGATTTGCAGTTTGGTGACTTTTCAAGAGTCATATGCCTGAGATCACAGATAGTAGCTTCATATTAAAATAAATTTTATTTAAAAATATGTTTAATTTGCTCACAACACCATTGCCCTCTTTATAAAATAGTTTAGATAGAGGACCCTGAAACTGGAACCAGCATGAGATGTGGAGGGTTAGGGAGAAGTCCAGTGAGGCTGAAGCATGATGGGCAAGAGGTGAATACTAGATGAGGCTAGAAATTTCACAGGGGTGTGAGCAGACACGGCAGTAATTTCTTTTTTTTATTATAAAGATGTGGGGTACAATTCAGGGTTAGGTATACAAACATTGATTATGCAGGTACCCTTGTTGATGAGGTATGCCCTTCCCTCCCCTAGCAGTTTCCCTCAACTGCCAATCCTCCCCCCACATTGACAGTTTC
>CAUYQG010284856.1:0-44943 GCA_963574415.1 Tarsius wallacei | reverse complement strand
CAAAAAATGGCAGAAGATCTGGGCAGGGTTGCTCATCCTGTCATCACAACATTTTGGGAGGTGGAGGTGAGAGGATTGCCTGAACCCAAGGGTTCAAGACCAGCCTGGGCAACTTGGTGAGACCTCACCTCTACAATAAATTGAAAAATTAGCCAGGAGTGGCAGCACGTGCCTGTAGTTCCAGCTACTCAGAAGGCTGAGGCGGAAGGATCACCTGAGTCCAGGAGGTCGAGGCTGTGGTGGCCATGAGTGTGCCACTGTACTCTAGCCTGAGCAAAAATCTGAATCACTAAAAGGCATCAAAATTGATTAGTTCAAAAACTGTTTTGAGCAGTGGAAAAATAAACGTATTGTATCAAACGGAGAGTACTTTGAAAGTGACTGAAGTTTAATCACGTAAGAATAAATTCACATATATTTGGTCCCCCTTTATATACTTTTTAACATAAAGCTGTTGACACTTTGGATTTTCTCATTTATGTAGCCAGTTAAGCAGCACACCTTGCTTAAGGGTGTTAGGCAAAACCTATTACATTTAGATGAGCCATCAGTGCAGATCAGGAAGGTCCCCACACACTAAATTATTTGAGATTTCTGTGATGAAGCTTTCAGATATGAATGACACCCTTTATTTCTCTAGGTTTAGACACAGAGGGAAGGTAGAAATCGAATTCAGGCATCTTGGGATATTGGTTTTCTCTTCCATCTCTACTCTCAGATAAGAAAACAGGTTGACCTATAAAACCAGAAAATGCGCTCCGGTGCCTCCCAGCCTCACTGCTGGCCCAGGTGTTACAGGGTCTGTGTTATTGGACAGTAAGAATAAAGACGTTTCTGCATGGAACCAGGCACACCTGAGTTCAGACCTTCATTCTTCAACTCACTAGCTGTATGGCTTTGGTCAAATTTTCACATCTGAAAATGGACATGACAAAAACTTTTTTGGGGAGAGGGGTTAGTCTGAAGGGACTAAAAATTCTAGATCTTAGGAGTATCTGAGGTGATACTTTGGATTACTGTGTAGACACTTAGCCAGTGTTCTAAACCAAGGACACTCAAGCCTACCTCCTGCCTACTGGGTACATAGCATCCAATGGGCAATTTGGAGAGAGGTTAAAAGCCTGAGATTCTGAGACCATATTTGTGCAAAACAAAAAACACTAAACTTGATACAGTGGAAAGTCCCAACACCTATGGGTGTCAGGTGTTCATTATATCACAAATTAGAGAACACTTCCTTCCTGCAGAGAAACCAGTGAGAGAGGGAGGAAAAAAGGGGGGTATTTCCCCACCCTTCTGAAAATTCTGAGAGATCAGAAGTTTCAATTTTATGAGCTGAGGTAGAAAAGCAAAAAGAGCTAGATAGTGATTTTCTCTATGTCTGGCTTTCAGGTTTGGAGTAAGGATTAGATGATATGATCAATTATACTTTTAAAAAATCCAGGTATTCTTATAAGAAACTCAGAAATCCTGAAAAGTGATTTGATTTGACTGTAGCAAACAGAAAATGAGCATTGTCTTTAGAGTTCTGCTATTAATTGACTCAAGACCGTCCAGGCACCATTCCCAACCTGCCCTTTTTACATCCTTATTTCACCTTGAAAGTTGAACAAGCTGGACATGGTGACTCAGCCAGTAATCCCAGCACTTTGGGAGGCCAAGGCGAGAGGATTGCCTGAGCCCAGGGGTTCGAGACCAGCCTGGGCAACTTGGTGAGACCTCATCTCTACAATAAATCACAAAAACTACCTGGGTACGGTGGTATGCATCTGTAGTTCCAGCTACTTGGAAAGTTGAGACGGAAGGATTGCCTAAGCCCAGCAGGTCAAGGCTGCGGTGGCTGTGAGTGTGCCACTGCACTACAGACTGGGCGACAAGAGTGAGACTCCAACTCAAAAAATAAATAAACAAAAAGAAAGTTGAACAATGGTGAAGGAAAGAGAAGAGTGGCAGAGATAAGAAGAATGGAAAAACTGTATGCTGTCTTCTATCCAGTTCGTTCCTTAATCTCTCAGGTGGATGCTCATGGTTGGGAAGGGGGAAAAAAAAGCAGTAAAAAGCCATCGCTACACCTCAACCTTAAATATCATATTAGAAAAACTTTCAGAGAGAGAGAAAAAAATAAATATTTCTTCCCCAAGAAGAGCTGCACTGAAGCTTGAAAATGGAACTGATGGCTAATAGTATATATTGGGTTATAGCAAGAGTCCTGAGATGCAAATGTGTCTATTTTATCTTCCAATGTCTTTACATTCACTTCAATGGCCTGGGACAGATACTTACAAATTCCCATGGATTAAATGTTACATTCTGAAGTACACCCAGATCAAGGTTATCAAGTCAACTTTTTTTCCCCCAAGGTAGGATGATCAAGCATTCTAGTTTTAAAGTAAGAATGAGATCAACATATTTAGAGAACAAAGCACAATTACATTCCTGAATAACCAAATTAGGGCTTTAAAAATATTTGAAACTAGCAAATACCCCAAATCCTAGCTGATCTCAAAAACTAATCAACATAAGACAATACAGGGAGCTTTGGTTGAGAACATCAAAACTCATAGGATTTGGAATGTAAATACTAGGGATTTTTGTATGTTGCTTGGCTTGTTTGTTTTTTAGTGAGAACAAAAAGTCCAGCTCCTAATTAATTTAGCATTTCTAAAATATTTGTTTGATGCCTACCACAGATCAGGTACCATGGTAAGTACTAGGGACACCATATCCTGTCTAGCTCGTTGTAATGTTTATCTGCAGCTAGAGAGAAAAGAGTGACATGCAGCATTCTGCAGAGGCACAAGAAAAAAGGGGTCAGGTGATACATAGTGCTTCCGTGCAGATCCCGAGGGAAAGCTTCTACTCGGAATGTGCCAGCAGTGGCCACTCAAGCAATAACAAAGGCAACACCAACAAATAGTGGAAGGGAAACGCTATACATCCAAAAGGACTAGACAGCAGGTCTGGAGAAGCCGGAGCCTCTGGAGGTGACCTCAGCTTCCAATGAATTTAAACTCTTCGGTAGAACAAGTCTTTCAAAACTCCAAATTTGAAATCTGTAAATAAAAGGAGAAAAGGCATTGATGTCCTGAAAAAAGAATGATTTCCAAGTGGTGGAGAGGTCACTGGAGTACTGAAAAGTGGCTACAGGAGGAGCTCACCTGTACCGATGCTCTCAGCCCAGGTGAACAGGAAGGCCTAGGGGCTGTTGTCTCTCTTTGTGGGTTTCTGGATTTCTACCTCTCTTCTCACTGTGTACTTGAATCAGTGGGTCTCCTTCTGTGTTCTGTTTCCCCCAATATATCTCTGTTCTGTTTCCCCCAATATCTCTACTCTATATCTACACCAAGGTGCCAAAAAAATGTATACACATTTTTAAGGGATGTTATCTATATATCACTTCCTTTTTTTTGAATGTTTATAGTAGTTTTATTTATTATTGCCAAAACTTGGAAACATTGAAGATGGCCCTCAGTTGGTGAATTTACTTAAAGTAAATTAGAGAGGGAGAGAGAGACAGAAGATTCACCTCCCCAAGGTGGGGGAGGGGGCCAAAGCCAGGAAGTGTGGTGACAGCCATAGCTCAAAGAGCACATGGCCACACCAGAGTCTAGCAAGGCAATGGATAGATATTACTTTTCAAAGTTGAACTGAATTAACGGTACCAATGTGTAGTATGATGTTCATTCAATCATGCTTCCGCCATTTTCCTTGATTGTCCTGCCTGTTGCATGGTGATGAAGCATTCATTTGATAAATGCCACCTTTTGAGCAAACGTCATAATGTGTATACATTTTTTTGGCTCTCCTTGTGCCTTAAGATGTGTATACATTTTTTTGGCCCTCCTTGTGCACCCCCCTCCCACCTCCAGGTATATTGAGATATTGCTTTTATCTTCTAACTGTACTCTCAGGTATGAAAACAGGTTGGCCTATGAAACCAGAAAATGCGCTGTGGTACCTCCCAATCACACCGTTGGCTCAGGTGTTACAGGGTCTGTACTAGGAAACGGTAAGAATAAAAACGTTTCTGCATGGAGTCAGGCACATCTGGGTTCAAATTTTCATTTCTCTACTTACTAGCTGTATGACTTTGGCCAAGTTATCACATCTGAAAACAGAGATAGCAAAAACTATTTGGGGAGAAGGGATTGGTCTAAAGGGACTAAAAATATTAGACCTTATGAGCATCTGAGGTGAGACTTTGGGCTGCGTAGACGCTAAGCCAGTAACAAGGATACTCAAGCCTACCTCTCCCTATATATATATTTGTGTGTGTGTGTGTGCATATATACCCATAATATAGACATGCATACCTCTTATATATGTATATATGCATGTGTATATATTCATTTTCTTTCTTCCTTTGTTTTTTCTTTAATTTCCTATAGCATTTTATTGACACATTATATTATCTCTTTCGTACTAGGAGTAGGTACTAAGGCTTTGGTCACTTTTTCTTCAAAAGGAGAAAAAAATTCTTCTTTCAGTTTCATAAGCTACTTAGGAGTTAACAGGTTTTCTGAAATAGTTATTAAGAATTAATTAATGAATATTGTACAATTTTTTTTTAGTCAGACTCTCACTCTATTGCCCAGGCTAGAGTGCAATGGCACGAACACGGCTACCACAGCTTCCACCTTCTGGGCTCAGGCTAGCCTTCTACCTCAGCCTCTCAAGTAACTAAGACAACAGGTATCTGCCACCACACCAGGCTAATTTTTTTATTTATTGTAGAGATGAAGTCTCCCCAAGTTGCCCAGGCTGGTCTAGAGCCCCTGGGCTTGGGCAATCCTTTCGCCTTGGCCTCCCAAAGTGCTGGGATAACAGGCATGAGCCACTGCGCCCAGCGATATTGTGCATTTAAAGGAGCTATGACTGGGTTTTTGCAAGTTCACTTGCTCTGTCTTTCAATATTTAAAAATAAACATAAGGCTGCCCAGAGGGTGTGGAGATGGATTATCAGTAAACATCTTTTTTTTCCTTCTAGTTATTGGAAATAATTATTATAAAGCCTTAGTGAGATAAAACCTAAGATACACTTTAATTAGACTTCAGTGTTTTCTTTCTGAGGATGGCATCTGGAGAACAATCTGGCTGAATTCCCCACAATAAGATGTGTTTTGTGGATTGATATTTTAAAATACACCTCACAATCATGAGAAAGAATAGTGACATTATCAGCACCCAAAGTTGCCTGTGGTCGTCAAATGAAGGAAAGTTATTTTTAGTGGAATCATCCAGATTAACTATCAACATGAGAACAGATCTACATGACATGACTAGAGCTTTTCTGGTCCATTTTGACAAAACCTTCAAAGGTAAATGAATATAACTTGCCATCAGCATCCCAATTTTGATTGCAAATGGGACACACCTACAAGTATAAGAGGGCCAAGAGTAGGAGGCTACGTGCCCCTACAGCATGCCACTTCCCTACCTAAAAAATGCTTTGAGGCTTTTCCATTGCTGTTAGGATATAGACCAAACTTCTTACCTGCATGACCTGGGCCCTGACCAGTTTCTTCTCTCACCAGTTGACTCCTCAAGCATTTTTTCAATGCCTTAAGATATCATGATTTTTTTTTTTTTTTTGAGTTGGAGTCTCACTCTGTCACCCAGACTGGAGTCTCACTCTGTCACCCAGCTGGAGTCTCACTCTGTCACCCAGCCTCGACCTGCTGGGCTCCAGCGATCCTTCCGCCTCAGCCTTCCGAGTAGCCGGAACTACAGGCGCGCGCTACCACGCCTGGCTAATTTTTTGATTTATTGTAGAGACGAGGGCTCACCAAGTTACCCAGGCGGGTCTCGAACCCGCAGGCTCAGGCAATCCACTCACCTCAGCCTCCCAAGGCGCGGGATTACAGGCTGAGCCACCAAGCCCGGCTGATTTTCTTTCTTTTTTTTTTTTTTTTTAATTCCTTGCATTCAACTATACTAGTTCTCTTGCCTAATGTAATCTCTCCTTACCATCGCTTTCACTTCTTGCTCATTGTCTGGCCTAACCTTCTGGTGCTAGTTTAAGTACCACTTCCTCTAGGATGTCTCCTCTGATACCCAAAGGTTTTGGGGGTTTTCCCTGAATGTTTTCATAGCACCCAATACTTCTCCTCCAACATTTCACACTGTTGTCATTGCCCTTTTTCATGTTTTCATCCTTCACTAGATGAGAAGCCCTGTGAATATGGTCTTCTCTGTCTTGTACACCACTTATCCGAAGTGCTTACTGCAGGTACTCAAATGAATATTTTTAAATTAATAAATTTCAGATCATGTGAGATGATACTGACATCAAGATTAGATTTCTCTTATTTGGATTAGAAAGAAAAAAATTGAACAGACAGGTGGAATGTGAAGGAAGACTGGGTAGAGGAGTCTGGTCCAACACATGGCATATATTAGGTAGGTAATACTAGTAGTGCCAGCCATGGGTTGTAGGTAGGAGTCCTTGAGACAAGTGAGGCCTTCATTCTGGGATTGGCTTTGGATTCCAAATACCTAGTATGAGACTAGCATGCAGAAACCAATATTCTTGTCCTTTGGAAGATTGTCCAATGCAAGGGAAAAGTCTAGTTCCTAAGGAGCCTGTTTGGGTCAAAATACTAACGTAGCAACCCAATTCCTGGAACTGGTGTACAGTGCTAGTGTTTGGGCATCGAGAACAGAGTAGAAACTCTGCTATTAGATCAGCAGCACATGATCAGAGAGGTGCCAGAGCAAAGCAGACAATGTAAAACCTAGGAATCCTTGGATCCCCCCAAATTTAGAAAAACCAAAGAGCTCTAGAGCCCAGAGAGTAGCTGGGTCAGCAGATGGAGACTAAGGGGCTCCAACTTTGGTAATTTAGGGAACTTGAGGACAAAGACTATGGAAGTCATCATCTCTATCAGGCAACTCAATCATTAAGGAGGACAGACTTATTTGACTAGCCAGCATACATCTAGAGGTGAGCGGGCATAGACTATCCATGAACTATCCATGAGGGCAGTCTACGTGGAAGTGGGGAAGGCGAGACCAGCACAGATTCCCAAGTTTGAGGCATGCGTGTGTTTATTATTCCCTTGGAGGATTCCCTACTTACCCTAGGACAAATTTATTCACAAAGAACTTTTGTCCTTCTTAAGCCTGTGTATTGGTGCTCTTGGTGAACAACATTCTTTAAGATATTTTCCATGTCTGATTCAGTCTGAGTCTCACAGTGTTAGGGGAGCCACACCATGGCCTAAGAATCTCAGCAGAGTAGAGCTTGTTTCTGGTACTTGATACCATTCTGGTGTTTATCATCTCTGCCAAGTCTTTAAGTCGTAGCCTCCATCACAAAACTCCCTGAATAAGCCAGAAAGAAATCATTTCAACTCAATCAGACCAACTAGAAAGGATTTCAGCCTTAAGTCAAAATAGGCCAGACAACCAAAAATACAGTCAAAACTGTAGCAGAATTAGGAATTTCATCATGACAACCTTACAGAGAGTTTCGTGCAGAAATCAATACTTTCTAACACTGGATTTAAGTCCTAGGATTGTTTCCAAGTCAAACTTCACAAGTTTTTCCTTAATGTTGATATATTTTTCTTTCGACATAAGAAGGGCAGGGGATCCAATAGCAGCGAATATCAGTACATTTTGAGAGACTGGGTCAGTGGTTACTTGATTTAAAAATTCCAAAAAGAATATCTGCTAGATGTTCAACAAGTGGAATGCAAACCACAGCCTTGGTGTGTTCTGTCTCTTTACCAGAAGTTGTGAGAAGAGGCTGATGTTTTTTAAAAAGGAAGCAGGAAAAGGCTATATAGAGAGAGGGTCAGTGATTTTGTTGTGGTGGTGGGGTGGTGATGGTGGTGGTTTGCTTGTTAATTACCTCCATCATTCTGTTGAGGTCTGTTCAACTATCCTATAAAATCGTGAGCTTTCCCAGAATAGGGTTTCATTTTGCTCACTTACTTAAATCGGGTTTGCTTCAGAGAGCAGGTATCCAATGAATTCTTGTTGAATAATTGAATGAATGAATCATTATGTAAATGACCATCTCCCTAAGAGCACTGAGTCAGAAAACTTATTATTCCCTTCTTAAGTCAGAAGGAAAGAGATTCATTTGTCTTGCCTGTGCTGAGAGCAAAGCCCCTTGAAAACAGGTCCACCAAGAGGTATATGGGTCAGAGCAGATTAGAGTTAGGCTAACAGGTCATGCTGGAAGAGTGTTTTCCATGAAGACTTCCCAAATGCCCTTGATCTTCTCTTTACACTTCCCCAGAACACTCCTCTGCGCTTATTATGCCCTTTCTCATTTGAAGAATCAGATGTTTCCAATTGTTGGAGAAGGGGAATGAAGACAGGGAGTAACACCTTGTAGGATTAAGCATGTCCCCAGTGTCTAGTACACTGCTTTTTGTATGTTACCTCTGCTATGGTAATTTATATGATTACCTCCAAAATTCAGGTGTTGCCAATGGGATAGTATTAAGAGGTGAGGCCTTTAAGAGGTTATTAGGTTATGAGGGCTTCTCCCTCCTGACTGGATTAATACCATTTCAAAAGGGCTTGATGGAGAGAGGGGGGAAGGTTTGCCGTTTTTTGCCCTTCCACCTTCTGCCACCTGAGGACATAGCATTCTTCACCTCTGAAGGATGCTGCTTTAAGGCGCCATCTTGGAAACAGAAACCAATCCCTCCACAGACACCAAACCAGCTGGTGCCTTGATCTTGGGCTTCCCAGCCTTTGGAACTATGAAGAAATAAGTTTCTGTTCTTTATAAATTACCTAGTCTGTGGTTTTCAGTTATAGCAGCACACACAGACTAAAACAACCTCAATAATTCTCAAGAAATCAAAATAAGTAGGAATTCGTGTTATTACCGTTGGGCAGATAGAAAAAAAAAACACCGAGGTATAGAGGGGTTAGGTGACTTGTCCAAAGTTACACAGCTAAGTTACAAGGTTTTGGGGATTCTGATTCCAGAGCCCACAGCTTCAGTCACACAGAAACTTGGCTCCCCATAATTTTACCTTATTTCAACAGAATAATCACCTCATCACTTATTTTTCTGAATAGATGGTACTTTAGAAAACAAAAATTCCAGCTGTTTGGCTGAAAGCTCTGGTTATCCTGAAGACATGTAAAGTCAAGTGCATGGGGCAGAAGAGAGTCTGGTAGTAACCTCGAAGCATTCTTAAGCCACCCAGAGTTGAGTTAGCGGGCCAGCCAAAAGGGGAGAAAACCAAGCTCAGGGAAGGCGGGGAGCCTGCAGCCACAAAAGGCCTTTGCTCTTTCACCTTCCTGCCTTTTCACGGTCACAAACCTCCTTGCAGGTAGTCATTTCTAACTCGGTGTCCTCCCACTTGTCACAAGGTCTCCATTCGCCTGGCCATAATGAGCAATTTGCTCTAATCTGTGAATAGAAATTGGAATTTAATTCATTTTAGTGACATTTCGAGAGGGGAGATGCTTAAACAAGCTATTTGATGTCCTCTGCATTACTATTGAAGGTTAATCGCTAGCCAATATGCATACTTGAGCTGCAAACTATGTTCTTGAGAAAATGGAATAATTAAACCACAAGTGGCAATTACTTGTATTTTAGGAGGCTCCTTGGTGTAGCAACATTATTAAGTAATAGCTTTTCTAAGTTGGCATTCAGCTCTCAAATTTCTATTTTCAAATGTGTGTGCTCTCTACTAATTTCTGTTAATTTTGTTCAGCACTGAAAATGGAAAGGGGTCATTATAGGACTGAAATATGAAGTTGGTATTTTGTAATTTGTTTTATTCTCCTCATAAACCTCTTTGCTTCAGAAATTTGTCTTCATTTGAATATATTCTGCATATATAAACATCACCTTATTAAAAATATTTCTGAATTGATTTTAGAAATGCATCACCAGTGTATCCATAAACTGAAAGTTTCACAACCATTTAACATTCTGTTTTTAAGAAATATTTATTGACATAAATAAATTAGGGGAAAATGGTCATAATAGAACACAGGTGAAAAAATATTAAAACTAAAATAGAGTATGAACATCATCTTAGAAATCTAATTCTATATGTGCACGGACATACACATTGGAAAAATGATTAGGAAAAAACCCCAGATATCTCTGGATAGTGTATTTTAAATAATTTATTTTTATTTTTCTGTATTTTCTATTGTTTTATAATAGATGCATATCATTTTCATACTTAATTATATATTAATATATTATAGAATATAACAAAATTGTCATTTAAAATGCAAACACTACAGATAGAACTGAAATACTCCTTAAATATTTTATCATTTCAGTTCTCTCCTCAGAGATTAACAAGGTTACTAATTTTGGTGTGTAGCTGGGTTTCTCAGCAGTGGCACCGCGGACATCTTAGACAGGATAACTCTTTCTGACAGGAGTTGGGGGTTTGCTATTCTGTGTACTGTAGAATGTTTCATAGCATCCCTGGTGGATGCCAGTAGCACTTACTCTTTGTTTTGACAACCAAAAACATCTCCAGACATTGCTAAATCCCCCCCAGTTGAGAACCACTGGTGTCTAAGACCCTTTTTTTACTTTTTATTTTTTTGCTTTGGCACACATATAAACTCATATAAAAACATATCATTGAGCTGGGTGTGGTGGCTTATGCCTGTAATCCCAGGACTTTGGGAGGCAGACATGAGAGGATTGCCTGAGCTCAGGGGTTTGAGACCAGCCTGGGCACCATGGTGAGACCTTGTCTCTACAATAAATAAATAAATAAATAAATAAGCCAGGCATGGTGGCTCACGCCTGTAGTTCCAGTTGCTTGGAAAGCTGAAGTGGAAAGATCACCTGATCCCAGCAGCTCGAGGCTGTGGTAACCGTGAGCATGCCACTGCACTCTGGCCTGGGCAACAGAGTAAGACTCTGACTCAAAAAAAAAGAGTAAATGCTCATTGTTGAAGATATGGAAAAAAATATATATCATTAAAAATTAAATAACATTTTATACATATCTACAACTTGCTTTTTAAAATTCAGTGTTATGTCTTAGTGGCCTTTGTAATTTAATGTCTACAGACATAATGTATTACATTAATAATAAGGAAACAAAAAAAGATAAGAATAAGGAAACTTACAAAGAAGAAATGCATGCAATCATAATCTAGACAAAGACTTTTGGAAAACCATCTCGCTACATAAATATAGCATCACTCTACATAAAAATAGTACAGAAGGTGATCCTGGGTCATGTTCCACTCTGATGAAAGCAAGAACCCCCTAAAAGACACAGTAACTGAGAATCAAGTTCAAAGAAAAGAATGAAATAATAGAATGCCCATCTAGGCAGAACGTGAAAAAAAGGATGTAGCGTTCAGATTTCAGGGCAGCAGGTATCAGTCTCCAGAACAAAACTAGTCAAAGAGTCCTCCTGTATTAATGTCTTTTCACCAATGGCTGTGATCCAACACCAGCCAGTTCCTTTATCCTCTTTTCTACATCTAAACCTACCGCTACAAACTTCCTTTTTGATGAGTGTAGAGAACCCACATCAAAGCAATATTTAAACTTTGAGTTTAAAATTAAATTTAGTTTCCTTCTTCTTTCCCAAAGTACAATAGTCAACTTCATTCATAAGAAGCAGAACATTGACAGCTTCCCAGAACCTCCAGATCCTGGGGTGTCTTTAACCTAGTCCCAACTCAAACCCTCCTTCCAGAAGTAACGCCTATCCTGACTTTTTTGATAGTAACATTCTGCTTTTCTTTATGATTTATTACTCAGGTTATGCCTCCCTAAACAATATGGCAGCTTTGCCTGTTTTGAACCTTATTTTTTTTTTATTTTTTATTTTTGGAAAGACCAGGTCTCGCCAAGCTGCCCGGGCTCGTCTCGAACCCGTGGGCTCAGGCAATCAGTTCACCTCGGCCTCCCAAAGTACTGGGATTACAGGCTGAGCTGCCAAACCCAGCTTCGAACCATATTCCTTCTTGTCTTGCTTCTTTCACTTATCATCATGTGTGTGCAAAGCATCTGTAATGTTGACCATAGCTGTGATTTGGTCATGTTCCTTACAGTAGATGTATTGTGAATAGAAAAAAAATTACTTATACATTCTACTTTTTCTAGATATTTAGATTTTTCCATTTTGGGATATGATAAAGAATTCTGCAACAGGTATTTTGCTCATGAGTCCTAGGATACATATATGTGTATGAGTTTCTCTGGGGAATGTACCTAGGAGTGAATTAACCATATTAGAGGGTCTGTATGAGAACTAAACTCTTGAGAGCACTGAAGAAACGTTTGTTGCAGATCCTCATCGCCACTTAATGTCATCACCATCATCAGTCATTAAGTGTCATAGTCTGCAAATACTCATGAATGATACAGATAGTATAAAGGCCTGTGAACTGACAACACTAGATGAAGTTATCTGAATGAGCTCTTTCCCACCCCAGATGAAATGGGATCAGTGCCTTATAAATTTCTCCATCTTCCCCCTTGAGAGTCAGAAGCTTAGAAGAGGAGGGGAGGGTGGTACTAGACTCAGGTGTTCAAGCCAGGGAAGATTTTAAGGGCCTCATCACCAAATTCAAGAGGTTAGCTAAAAAACAATGTTTAGGCTGGGCACAGTTGCTCAAGCCTGTAATCCCAGCACTTTGGGAGGCGGAGACAAAAGGATTGCCTGAGCTCAGGGGTTCGAGACCCGCCTGGGCAACTTGGTGAGACCTCATCTCTACAATAAAACAAAAAATTAGCTGGGCATGGTGGCGCATTCCAGCTACTTGGAAGGCTGAGGTGGAAGGATTGCCTGAGACCAGCAGGTTGAAGCTGTGGTGGCAATGAGCGTGCCACTACACTCCAACCTGGGTGACAGGAGTGAGACGCCGACTCCAAAAAAAAAAAAAAAGTTTCAAACAGCTTAATGAAACCGTTATCAAATCCAACTGATAACAACAGAAAACAAGAACTCAGTGATAAGCTCACATACTGGGCCAAAATGGAACTCATCCAACTTCCTGCCTGCCCACATCTGCTCCTTCAGTGGTGCGCCTCATCCCAGTCAATGACATCACCATCTACCCTGCAGTCCAAATCAGAGAAAGAATATTTTTATGCAATTCTCCCCCTCCTTCCCCACCTACACCCAATAACATTTTTCTCAAACATACCCAGTTCTGTCTGTCCCTATATCCAGCCCTTCCTACCTTAGTCCAGGGTACTCGCTTGCTTGTCTGGAGATGTGAGCCAACAGCCTCCTCACGGCTCTCCCTGAATCCACTAAATTTCCAGCTCCAAAGTCAGGGATCTAATCTGTTCCCATTTCTTCATCAACTCAGCACAGTGCCTGACACATAGTACTATATTTGGTAAATGAATGATGAATTGACTTTTGCTTCTCTCCAGACCCTTCACCAGGGTCATCTTCTTAAACACTGCTATTAATTGCTTCGCTGCAAACCTTCAAAGCTTTCGATAGCTCCACAATGCTATTTTTTCCCCTAAAAGCATGAAAGTACTCTGAATGACCTTCTCACGGCTTAACTCTCAAGCTTTATGTTTCACAATTTCTTCCCTTGAAACCCATGCTGTAGATATTCTGAACTTCTATTAGAGCCTAGAACACATTTTGCTATCTCTTTTCTCTGGGACTTTTCACACGCTGTTATCTTTTCCTAGAACGTTTCCCTAGTGGTTGTTTCCATCATAGCAGTTCTTCACCAGTATTCTGGCTTTTTCTATCAAGAGACAGTAGGGTGCAGCCACGTAATCATTTTGGCTAATGAAATTTTAACATATAAGATCGCACTACTTCTGAGCTGATAAAAGAGCCAGTGGCCAGTTATTCATTCTCTGTCTGTCTGTCTCTCTCCGTTTCTCCTCAAGATCCAAATGTGCTTGTCCATAAGTATGTCTGACTCTCAGGAATGTGCTCTGATAACTACAAGAGATGACTTTCCTTCTCAGTCCCACCAATTCTGCTTCTGGAATACCTGTCTGTAATGCATATGCCTTGTTTGCAAAGTAGAAGATAATCGTTGGCTATTAAGTTATCTTTTGAAAATAAACTTCCAATCCAGAAATAACATACATAGCATTTGGTTAAAATATATGCCAGCGGGGCCTCCAAATGTTAGGTCAGACCCCCTGGGGTGGGGCTGTGCGATCCGGAGCCGCGTGAAAGATGCAAAGAATTGTACTGCAGTTAAATTAGAAAATATAGTTTATTTGGAAAGTAACTTAGAGAGCGAGGAGAGAGAGGAAAGAGAGAGACAGAGAGAGAGAGAGAGAGAGAGAGAGAGAGAGAGATTCACCTCCCGAAGGTAGGGGAGGGGGCCAAAGCTAAGAAACATGGAGACGATGGCTCAGAGAGCCACGTGGACACATCAGAGTTTAGCAAAGCAATGGCGACGGGCTACTTGAGTTTGAATGCTTTTAAACATTCCCCTTCGATGGGAGCAGGTCGTTAAGGTGGTTGGGTGGTGGTCTGCTCCACCATGAAGGGGCAGGTAAGCACAGGTACTGACATCCAGTGATGGACAGCAGGCAGATGGGTGGGTTAGTCACAAGACTGCTGTCATGGTGATGGAGTCTATGTCATGAGGGACTGATTAGGTTAACTTTTTTGCAAAACAAGCTGGGAGAGGTTATAAAGCAATTACCAACAGCTACCTCTGAGAAACTGGTTCTGTCCTTGGCTATTGGATTAGAGGGTAAATTAAAGTGAACTGCTAGAAAAACATGATAACTAGGCAGGGTTAAAGTGACTGCTTTTTGGCTACATTAACTCCATGTTATGTCCTTTCACATGGAGTGTGTCATTCATGTGTCTGATTTTCTTGGCAGTACTCTAAAGGCATGCAGCTAGTTCTTGGACTGGTTCAGGGTTGTGTCGTGCTGTGGGGTGGCCTTTTGAAGGCTTATTTAATGCGTGGGATAAATAGCCATTGGAAACATCCATCAGGCAAGACAGGAGGGGATTTCAGTTGTGATGATCCTGTTGGCCTGCCTCTTCCTCTTCCTGTCTCTCTATATCTCCATTTCCCCTTTATTTCACCTGCCTCCCTCTGTCTTCTTCTGTCGCTACCTTCTACTTTTGATGAGTACCAAAACCAAATCAGGATGTGTTTACTTTTGTCAGCCAGGGAGAAAGAGATCCAGTAGCATGTCTATATCCTCCTCCTCTCCCTGGTCTTCCTCTCCTTTCTTCTTCTTATCTTTTTGTTGGCTTTAAATACGAAAAAATGAAACAGAGCATGCTTGAAACCATGATCATCTTTTCAAAGAAAGAGAATCTCTTTAGTTTCCACATGGTTTGGAAGAAGACAGGCCATTTGCTTTCTTCCTTGGGGTCACGGGCCCTTTAACAAGGCTGAGATGGGGCTGACAATTTGAGAAGCCACCCTGTGTTTCTTCCTCCCCCATCTGCTCTCCTCCTTCCTAACCTCTATTCCCAGAGCCTCTCTGCCTGACTTTCTATTTCCTTTTCACTGCTCTGCCCTCTTTACCTGTATTTCACCACTGGAAGTCTAGTTTTTCCCACCTACGGGGCTTTTTGATGAAGATGAAAATTACTAAGGTTCTTTAGAATTAGCTGGTAGAAAGACAATATACATTGATCCAAAACATCTTGGGAAATAGTTCAAATTGCAGAGTCGCAAAACTATTCAGGCACAATAATAGGGGGCATTTAGGAAAATTGAAAAAGGTTTTCAACATATCATTAAAAAGAAGAAAAGGTACTTAAGTTGTTTCCCTCATTTTACTTAACCCGCTTAGCTCAAAGCCAATAAATAGTACACATTTATGGGGCTGGATTTGATAAAGTAGGCACCAGCCTAAGGTTGCCTCCTCAAGAAGCTGTTATTTTGTAACATATCCTTTTTCAAAGAAAACTCAAAGGTTGCCTGTGTGTATTCCAGTGTATTCAACACAAGAACCAAAGCATGTCTTTGTCTCAAGTCTGTGAGCAAAAAGGATTTTAGTATCGGGATTTTGAACTCATTTTTTCCACAGCATTGCTTTCCTTTGAGTCCTTCAGATACAGTTTCTTAATGACCTAGGCAAAACAACGAGGATTAGATAGTATTAAGAAAGCAGGGTAATAAGGTAACAATTTATTATTGTTCACAGTCTACTTCTCTCCGGGATGATTTTTAAATTCCATTCAGGAGTTTATCATAATAGCAGAAACCATTTCATCCAAATGCGTGAGGTTTTCAGAATGCAATTTATTTTTTCTGAAGTAAGAATGAATGCTTAACAAAAAAAAAAGTTGTACCCATGTTGTGTCTTGTGATGATCGTACAAAAATGAGCAATTAGCAAATTTTAAAAAGTAATGTTGCCATTTCTGAAGCTTCATAATAAAATGAAACCATTCATAGCTATAATCACAGTTACTGAAAGGTTACTCTATGCCAAGCCCCGTGCTAAAGGTTTTTACGTGTATTATGTCATTGCATACTCAACCAGACCTCGGATGCAAGGTTTTGTTAGCATCCTCATTTTACAAATAAAAAATGAATGTTCAAAAAGTTGAAGTAGCAGGCTCAAAGTACTCAGCCTACACATGGCGGGACCTGTGTTTGAACCTGGGTCTGTCCAGTTCCAAGCCCATGTTCACTTTCTTTCTTTTTTTTTGAGTTGGAGTCTCACTCAGTCGCCCAGACTGGAGTGCAGTGGCAGCTCCTGGCCACCGCAGCATCGACCTGCTGGGCTCCGGCGATCCTTCATGAAGCCTCAGCCTTCCAAGTAGTGGGAACTACAGGTGTGCACTACCATGCCCGGCTAATTTTTGATTTATTGTAGAGACGACGTCTCACCAATTGCCCTGTTGGGTCTCGAACCCGCGGACTCAGGCAATTCACTCACCTCGGCCTCCCAAAGTGCTGGAATGACAGGCTGAGCCACCGAGCTGGCCCCATGCTCACTTTCAACATAAACATTAAGCCCAAGAATTCTAGAATCAGAGTGTCGGGGTTTCAATTCCAGTTCCACATTTTCTAGCTCAAGGTCTAGAGGAGGACATTTCTTAATCTCTGTGTCACCATTGTTCTGTACACCTATAATCATATCTACTTTATAACATTATGATGATGATAAAATAAAATATGTATGTTACTTAAAAACTGAATGGCACTTAGTAAGTGCTCAATAAATACTACTTATTATCTTTATTGTCCTCATTTTCCCTACTGCCCGCCTCCTCCAGAAAGAAAACAAAAAAAGCAAAAAATTTGAGATCTTTTTTGTTTTACGTTGTAGTCTTCTTCCTCACTACAGCACAAGAATATTAAGTTTAAAATAAGCCTTAGTTGGGAGAGGGTGATTAAATAAATGCCTAACAATGGCAGATGAATTAATTAAGGTTTCCCCAACGATATTTTGAGGTTCTACCTTCCTTACAATGAAGGCAGCCCTTGGCAAAGTTAACCTCATTCAAGCAGACCAGTGCCATTTGTCGTCTTCATGCTGGGCTTTGAATGGCCTAGTTGGCCATGCCCATCAGCCATCCTGGGGCTGCCAGGTCCATCCTGTGTGGAGGGCTATGCCTGGGTGTTCTCAATGCCCTGAGGAGAGAATGCAAGAGGGACTGGGAAAAGCGAAGGAAAAGGGAACAGATGGGGAACCAAGGTTGATTCAGAGACCATTTCATCTGATCCTAATGATAGCATCTCTCTGCCTCCCTCCCCCCACTCTCCCTCCCTCTTTCTTTCTCCCTGCCCCCATCCCTTCTCTTTTCTCCCCCTGCTTTCATCCCTCTTTCTCTCTCCTTCACTTCCCTATTTCCTTCCTCCCTTTATATTGTTTGGGCCCCTAATTTTATGTATTTACTCTGCTATCGAGAACACTGAGTTTATTTTTTACATTTTCATTTCAATGGCTTTAGGAGGTACAAATGGTTTTTGGTTACATGGATGCATTGTATAGTAGTGAAGAAGTCTGGGCTTTAAGGATACCCTCCACCCCCACCTGTGCACATTGTACCCAACAGATGATTTTATCATCCCTACCCCACCTCCCATCCTCCCCCTACTGAATCTTCAATGTCCATTATGCTGTTCTATATGCCATTGCGGTTCCTTAGTTCAGCTCTGACTGGTAAGTGAGAATACGCGGCGTTTGGTTTTCTGTTCTTGCATTAGTTCACTAAGGATGATGTTCTTTGATTCCGTCTCTCTCAAGAGGAGATATACAAGTGACCAATAAACATGAGAAAATACTCAACATCGCTAATCATAAGAGAAATGAAAATTAAAGCCACCATGAGAAAACTGATTCTTAAAATGTCAATGGCATGCTCAAGGCCACGTGGTATGTCTGCGATCACATGTTTTATTATGTATATCTAAGGTGTACAACTGTTTTAATATATATACATGGTAAAATGGTGGCCCTAGTCAAACAAATTGACATTTTCATGACCTTGCGTAGTTACTCCCCGTCTTGTTTTTTTGTGGCAAGATGATCTAAAATCTCTTTTAGCAAAAATCTCAAGTGCAAAACAATATCATTAACTATGGTCCTCGTGTTACAAGTGTGATGGAGATTTGTACCAAATTCTCTGTGGTTCATAAGCCCTTGCTCTCTCTGCCGTATTCTTCTACTTGAAAGAGGATAGGGCATATAGGGAAGGGGAAACTTCTCCTAGGATGAAGGGCGGGAGTCAAAGTTCCTCCATTAATACCCTCAGGGGCCGCCCCTTGTCTTTGAGTCATGATTGCACTAGCCTCCTCTGAAAGGTTATTTATTTTTGACTTTCACTTCAAAAAAAAAATACTGTGTTGACTATCACCAGGGCTGCTGCCTACTTTTCCTTCCTGTCTGCCAGACAAGAAAAACTTCAGCCACATCTTTCTCGGTGCTTTGACAGTTGAATTTTCAGGCAGTAATAAACCACGTTGCCTCTTTGAGGGCTGGGATTGTTCCTGCATTGCTAAACTGCACAGTTTGCTGCACTTTGCTGGATCTGCAGATTGTGAAGATTGAAACAACTCCCCTGGGGACTGATTATATTTTTCAAAAATCTGCATTTTTATATTGTTAACTCTCAAGGAAGCAAAAATAAAGAAATAAATAAAGATTTTCTTTCTCTAGTTGGATAGTGCTGTGGTTGAATTATACTTCTAGAATAATAAAGTCTTTTGGGCATTTCCATTACACCTTTTGGACAAGGAGGGATATAAGAATGTGTTAAAATATATAAAATACAAGGTTCTGCCTTCTACAGAGGAGGGCTTTCTAATGCTCTGTACTTGTCTTATCCACCCCTAAAATACATTCACCTTATCATTTTTTGTCCTGAGGGCAACACAATTACTTGTCAAATGACAACCTGTCTACCATTCCTCAGTGCTGGTTATTTCTGTCTAGTAATAGCTGCAACTGTTTTGCACAGGCAGTGCTTATGCGTTCGCTTAAAATGCTAAATATTTTTATTATTTGATCAATGAACATTAGCAAACAGCCTATGGCTGTATCTCCAAGAAGATCGAGGGAGATAAAGATGATCAATCAGTAGTGTATATATGCATAAAGTAAGATTTGAAGTATACATGATGACTTATCAAATCAACACATAGAGGTGATGGAAGGGAAGGCTGAGTTGGAATGTGAGCTTTTCTCTTAGCAGTCAAGGGCCTTCACAGCCCTCCTTAACACTGAAAAAGCAAGCACATATTATGTTATGGCCAAGAAAAGGAACATTTACGAAGCAATTTCTCCTAACTGATGATTCAAAGCAGTGAGGTGCTTCTGATTTGAAAAAAAAAAAAAAATCCAACCAATTTGTCAGTACAATGTTGGAGGGAACAGAGTTTCTCATCTGATTTCATTGATTTAGTACATCCAGGGAATAACAAATACCCGGCTAGTCCCCAAACATGGAGAAGGCAGATGCATGCAGAATAGCTGCTTAATAGAAGCCCTGTCATTTATTAAAAGAAATGTCTGCTTACATTTCCTTGGGCTCTTTAGGAGTGAGAATAAGCCAAGCATAACACAATTTGTTTCTATAGCACAGCTACAATGCCATAAACAACAACAAATGAAAAGTAGAAGTAAATATTTTTCTACTTTTCATCAACCACACATTCCTGTTTAGCTTCCTGTTTACAAATATACTTTCCCTGGGTTGGGTTTCTTAAGGACATCTTTGCCTTTTTCCCTTAATCAGAAAAGAAGGGTCCAATAAAAATTCCGATGAGGCTAAGCACTGCAGCATTGACCCTGCCGGAAAAACTGCTGATTGCTTGACTTAGTTCATACTAAGTGGTCATGAATATTCATCTCATTCTGTTTTTCCAGGGTTTGAATAAGTGCTTCATTTAACTACAGTGAAGAAGCGAAGTTTAGGTGTGCTGTGAAAGAGATATAAGTAGATTTGAGGAAGGGCGTTTCAGAATGTTAGCATTTTTTCAACCTTGGAAGCAACTTAGAATCTTCAAGGGAGATTTACAAACATAATCTGCATGCATTAAATGAGAATCTTTGGAGGTGGAGTCATGATATCATGTTTTTTAAAAACTCCCTAGACAGGTTGAATGTGCAACCAAGATGAGAATCACTGTTCTACATGTTTAAACTCCTAAATACAATTTATAGTCTAAGGCAATGAATTTCGCTGGGAAAAGGGTCTGAAGAAATAGTTCACTAAAGAAGATATAGAATGACCAACAAATGTTTCATATATTAAACCTCAAAAATAACCAATGAAACCCAGAGTAAAAGAGCAGTGGAATACCATTTCTGCCTATCACATTGGTAACATTTTAAAACTGATATTTAGTAGCCTAACCTTGCTGTTGTGAACAACAATGTGGCAGGGTAGGCTTGACCCCCACTCTGTCCCCAGAATGCTCCCTGAGTGTCAATTCCCACCAGGTAACAGAATCTTCTTAATCCCAGTGTTTGGTGATCCTAACCTAACCTGGCCCCTTAGAATGAATTTTTTCAATGGTTTTGGACTGAATGCTCTTTCTTCTCTAGATATAAAAGAAGTCTGTCACCAACAGCCATCTGATAACCACCAAGAAATCAGACTGAGGATGAAACTGACACAGGGAAAGCACCTTCAGTTACATGAGCCAATACATCTCTCTGCTTAAACAGAAATAACCAGCTCAAATCCATTTTTTTTAAAAAAATCGTCATTATTGTTATTACTTATAACTGACTGAAAGCATAACTGACCACTTCATTTAATAAGGCTGCAATGGATAATAACAAACTCAGCTGCTGTAGAAACAAGTTGGAAGCAACCTTTCTCGAGGGCAATCAACAATATTTATATTCAATATGTATATCAGAAACATTAAAAATAATCACACCTTTTACTCTGTGATCCCACTTCTAGGAGTTTATCATAAGGTGATAATCACAGATAACCAAAGATTTATGTTAAAGAACATTCATAGCAGAGTTACTTTTCTTTCCACATTTGATATATGAATTTTTATTGGATTGAGAGATTCCCAAATCCCCTTCTAATTCTGGCATTCTAGAAATGCACTGTGAACTTTACGCTGTCTTTCCATTACTTTTCTATGACACGAGGTCACCCACGATTCGGTTTCCTTCACTTGCCCTGGGGAGTTACTTTTAATAGCTAAAAATTAGAAATTGCCAACTTAATAATCTCACATAAGCATGATTGGTCACATTTATATGGAGTCGTCATTAAAATTGTGCCTTTAACAATATTTACTAGTGATCATGAATAAAAATATGTATATGTCAAAAAGAAACTATGACTCAATATAAAATAATTATTCTGGCTCGTGGGATTATGGGTAACTTTTATTTCCCTCTATGGACTTTTTTGTGTTTTCCAAATTCTCATTAATGAGCATGTATTAGTTTTATAACCAAGAAGAAAAAATGATTCTTACCACACATAATGACTACATCCTCTTGCAAACCTATATCTTTTCTATCTTTCCCAGAGGACGTCCCTTCCCACAGATGCATTCTTTTACTGTTCCAGGGCCCTGTGAAGCACTAAAAGAAAATCAAATCACACAGGAATCCTTTTTGCAAGGTTTCTAGCCTTCTCCATCCAAGCCATGTGGCACTGCTCTCAGCAGCCCTGCTTTATCCTCCTGGCCATCACCGTCTGGCAATCAATCCTAGCTCAACATCCCTCCTGTAGCCTTCTAGTCAGGGCTGTGATGCAAGGAAGAAAGATGGAGCGGGGTCTGGAAGCTCCCCTGTTCTGCTAACCATTGGCATCTCTAAATCATAGCATTTTTTAACGACTCAAGAGTGAACTACTATGATTGATTGACCAGCTCCAGGGACTGCTTGACCTATTTTTACCAACCTTAATGCAACTTAAAAGCATCGTAGTAATGAATTACTTGAAATCCCTGTTTTGCCGAAGTTAAAGGCCCAGTGTATCTTGGTTACTGCCTTAAAGGAATTAGTCCCCCCGCCACCATCTTTTTTTTTTTTTTTTTTGCTTTTTTCATTCTTAAAAAAAAAAAAAAGATAAATTTGAAAGGGGCTTCTAGGGCTGCAGAGCAGCTGACATCTTTAGCATGTCTCACTACAGAGATGGACAGTTGTCATCCATGCAGCTGTGCTGTGTTCAAGTCCAACGTGGAAAAGAAGAAAGAAGGCTCAGGTAGAGGAAATGAGGGAAAACATCCTTTTTGTTTTGAGTTGCAAAGCCTTTGCCAGTCAGCGGGTCTCACCTCTATAGTGAGGACGTGAACAGTACATTCTATTTAGGATGAGGCAAGGGACTTCCCCAAAAGCTAAATTATTTCCTGATTACCAAATTCTCTGCCTCTAAGCCAGAGAAGAGACTGCTATTGAATAAAGCTGGAAAAGGAAAGGAAGGTGAAAAGCTGGAAGGTGGCACTTGTTCATGGGGCTCAAACATTGTGGCTATGTGGAAAGGAGATTAACATGCTGAAAAATGCCTGAGTGATTAAGATCCACTGTGGTTCACATCCCAGATGATTGTTTCTGCAACTTTAATGTGCATAGAAACCACCTGGGAAGCTTTTTAAGCTGCCAGTTCTTATTCAGCAGGTCTTGGGGTGGGAGACTATATTTCTAACCAGCTCTCAGGTGATGCTGCTGGTCCAAGCCCCACACTTTAAAAAACAAATTAGAGTTGTGTAGTACAGTTGAAAATTTGCTACATAAGTAAGCTGCATGCAGCTGAGGCTTGGGCTTCAAGCGAGCCTCTCTACCCTGCTAGTAGACCTGGTACCCAACGAGAGGTCCTGTGTTTCTTATCTTTCCTCCCTCCATCTCCCCATTAGCAGTGTCCAGCTTCAGTTGTTCCCGCCTTTGTGCCTGCATGCCCAGTGTTTAGGGCCTGCTTATGAGTAAGAACATGCAGTATTCAGTTTTTCGTTTCCATAATAGTTTAGTCAGAATGATGGTTTCCAGCTGCATCTACGTTTCTGAAAAAAACATGATTTTTTTCTTCTTTATGGCTGTGTAGCAGTCCATCATGTACATGCAAGCACCACATTTTGAATAGCAAATTCCTAGACCTGGGAGATGGGTGAGACTTGGATCTCAGCTGTGGGGCTGCACTTTTCTGCTTGGAACCCAGCAGGGCTAGGGTTTATGGGGAGGTGAAACCTCTAGGTAGCTTTGTGAGAGTTGTGACAGGTGACAGGAACAATGAAAGCAGCACAGAAAGCAGAATAGCACAGCACCACATGTTGCCAATGGTTAAAACCAACACTTCTGGAATTGAAATCCCTAAGTCTTCCAATATACTCTTGTACCTTAGACAGTTTAAAGAACATCTTTGAGTCTTAGTTGCCTTATCTGTAAAATGGAATAATAACTCCAAGAGTTTTTGAGTGAGATATGTAAAATACTTGACATGGTAAACACAGAACCTGTGGTGAAAATGTAGCAGTTATTATGATCGCCATCTTTATGCTTATGGACATGTTTGAGACTTGACTAATATAAGTGAACATAGCTATAACAAATAAAAAGAGGCTTCTAGGGTTAAAAGGTGGTACCAGTAGAAATGCTCCCATCTTCTTTTGGTCTATGATGCCAGCAGACACCTTTTAGATCCAAAGTGCATCTTTGTCTTGGACTCCTTTTGTTGTTTTGGAAGTTTTAACCAAATTATACCTTTTACTGAAAGAGTGTGACATCCTGACGCTAACACTCAAGGGAGTAGGAAGCCCCTGCCCCGAACAGAGGAGCCAGTATTCTAAGACCCCCACGAGGAGCAGGTCTTACTCTAAGGTGACTGTCCTTGTAATGAGAGTTGAGAGAAGGGCATGGGGGGAGAGGGAGGGAATGGAGGGATGATCATTTATTGAGATACTACTACCTTTAGGCACTTTCCATATTTGTATACCTCACCTCGCTTATTCCTTACAGCAACCCCATGGGGTAAGTAGAGCTGAGACCATTGGAAATGCAGGAGCAGATATGGCAGACAGGTTTCTAAGTTCTCACAACTAAAAGTAATGGAGCTGGGCTTCAGATCCAAATCTTTTCAATTTGCTCTTTATATCAGGCTATCTCATTTAAAAAAACCTCTGGCTCCAAATGCCTCCTGCTAAGTATCTTGCATTGTCATCATTTGGGTCACTACTTAAAGACCTTCTGAAAACAGGTACTCTGCTGACTGTGAAGAGTTCCATGTCTGGTAGATCATGTCATTTAGAATATAGTTGAATCAATGTGAGGCAATCATGACTAGGAAGGTGCAAACGGCGATGGAAATGTTTAAAGTATGTCAAGGTTGATGAAGAGAGAACATGTGAATTATAGGAGAAATCCCTGGGCAGCCTGAGGTCAGCAGATGCCCAGAGAAAATGACCTCCAGATGGAGACAAAGGAAGGAGCCAGGAATACCTGCTGACTTCTCAATTTTTCTAAGACTTTTCCTAACCAAACTATGCCAATCAATAACATTGAAACCCAGCCCTCAGAACTTCTCTGCTCGCTGCAGCTCTGGGACTTACTCAGAATGCCAGAAATTCTGGAGGTCAGAACTATACCATCAGCCATAAAGGGAATCCAGAGGGCCTGAAATTTCAGGAAATTTGTAACCACAACACAAACATTTCAGGAGACGGCTCCATTGTCTTTAGTCTTAGGTGGCTGTATTGAGTTCATGTGGAAATAACCAGAGGAAGCTGACCTTCAGAGAGAGGAGAATGAAGATAGACAGGAAAAAGCAAAAATAAGAGATTGTGTGAATCCAAGGGTTGATATGAAGACAAGTTGACAGGCAAATAGGCTGCCTTGGTTCCCATCTGCTGTCCAGGTTCTGGTTCCAGTCCCTCATGAGGCTGGTTATGCTTTGACAGGCATCCTGTTTATTAGCAATTAGTACCTCATTTATATTTAAGTGACTTTAAGTGGGTTTCTGTTAGCTGTGACCAAGCAATTCCTGACCAAAGCAACCAGTCTCACTTGGCTAACTTTAGCTTATGAAGTGTATTTCTGCCTCCCTGTTTTGCTTTTCACATAGAGAGAGGTATCATCTCTGTCAAAACCACACAGGTGACTCCAGCCAGCTACTATACCAGTAGATAATCCCCAGCAAATGGATTTTTCATTAGAATGCTCTATGGCTTTAAAGGGCAGTCATACTTTGCTGGGCAGTTTTAATCAAACCCTTTGCCCACAAAATCAGAAAGGTGCAGGCTCAACTTCGTTTCATGAAAATTGCTCTCACGTCATAAAAAGCATTTTATGTAAATTGTTAACAGTGTCTATTTAGTGCAAATCTATTTCAATTACAAAAGCTAAGGAGAACTTCCACTATCAAATCGCTCTGCGGTAACTTCAACCCGTTAAATCAGAACAATTTACCTTTTTATCCATCACAATCATGAATGCAATAATGAGGTGGGGAACAATAAAGGCGACTAATAATTTAATAGACAGTGAGCCAGAATTCTAATTAAATCTTCTCACGTCCCTTAGTACAATAATTTACTTTTGACCTTCTATAGAGTAGATTTTAAATAAAATTTCTGTGCAAAATAAGCAAATAATTTAGAACTCTGTAGAACTGAATATGTTCGGGACATTTATACCGACCACTTCCTTCATATTACCTCCGAGGAATATCTGTCACTTAACTGACACATTGAAATTTCCAAGTTTTTCACAGGCAAGCAGTACATTACCAAGTACAACAATCCTATGTTCCAGATTCAATACACTGATAGTACACATAATCATATTTTCACTAAAAACGGCCCACATTTTCCATTTTCAGTGCAGTCTTGATGGCCAACACACAGCACTTGAAAAATGCTGTCACATTTTCAAAAGTCTGTCTAATCCAATACTCGTTGTTAAGTCTGGCCTTGGACCATTTTAGACTGGATCACCCCACAATTCATAGTTAACATCAAGATCTCTAGAACTCCTGGGAGTCAGGAATGCTTTGAAGTGGTCTATTACTGAACTTGGTGATACTAGGTCATGCAAAACCAAACCTAGACTCCCAAAACCAAAGTAAGTGACTAACAACCCCTGAATAACCCTGGCATATTCAAATTACCTTATATTTCATTCAGAAAATTAAGAAAACATACCAGAAAGACGATTACTAAGGTTTGCAGGGCACTCAAAACATTTTAAGGCACTTGCATATATGTTATTTGTTCTTCTCAAGGATTATGTGAGGTAGAACTAAATGTTATGTTCAGATTAAAGATGAGGAAATAGGACCCAAAGAGTCCTGCTTAAGTGACTTGTCAATCACCCCAGGGCTAGTAAGTGGCAGAGTTAGGACCAAAATCTAGGTGTCCTGATTCTGAATCCTTTATGTTTTCCATTACTATATTTGGAATTCACTTATTTGAATCCATTGTTCCTCATGTTATTAAAATCAAACTTTTCTAAAGATAGAGCAAGGTCACCACATTCTAGGGCTGTTCCGTATAAAATTCATCACCAAATTATAGGAAAAAATTGCCCATGCAATGTTGTGGCATCATGGAAATTAGTTTAGTTTCTTGGTAGGCACAATCCAACACAGTAACTATAAGGCCTCCACACTCTGTCTTGCTCTCCCTCACTCTACTCAGACAGGCAGAGGACAGAATATCACCCCTTCTTTGAGCTACTGAGTGAAGACATGCAAAAATCTTGAATCTTGCACTCCATGAGAATTCTGTCTTCACCCTTGTTTCTAATTTCCTCAAAACTGTCACTTCCCAGACGACAGAGTCCCCCCTACCTTGACTCAATAAATAGAGTATCAGGTGCCAGTTCCTTTCTTTCCTTTCTGGAAAAAACGTGATCCCTAAATTCAATAAGGTTTGCACTGTATAATTTTGAGCAACTCCACTAACTCGCTTAATCTGTTTCCCCAGCAGTAAAAATGGAATGACTGTCCCTATGCTACATCACTGTGGTGAGATTTAAGAAGGGATTGTGCATGAAGGGTCCTCAACCCCGGAATTGTCAGTGCCCTTCCTCCTTCTCCATTTCACAAGGTGCATAGAGTTCATCAGATTCCTATTAGATGCCTCTATGACGCTTGGCACACAGAAGGTGACCTACAAGTACATATTGAATGAAACTGAGAGCTATTGCCCATTAACTTCTTACTTTAGCTACAGACTAAAGGAGGAAACAATAGTGTTAACTGTAGTATTTATCAGCTAAACTAGCAGCATTTTTCTTGCAATGTTGGTTTTTCATGGAAAATTATGATGTATGCTAACACATGAGCCACGACTCTTAGGCAATGGCGGGGCATCCTCCTTGGTTGGAATGAGCCGGAAACCTAGTAGAATAATCCCTTACTGGGTTCTAGTCTTTTCCCTACTGAACTGGTTTTGTGACTCCAAGAATGTCATTTTGATCTTTAGGGTTCAAGTTGCCAACTGATAAAACGTGTGCATTAAATGAAATCCTCTTGAAAGTTACTTTCAGCCCTATACTTTGTAATTCTTCCAGGCATAGTCCTTAAATTAAATGTGAAGTCTTAAATGATAAAAATTTCATAGCTTCACTACCAAATTATTATAGTATTATCATTAAGCTGACAATGTTTACTAAGTAAAATCAACCAGGAATATCATTGTTGAATCTGGACTTTGGTTGTCGATTTTCAGGCTCTGGATTTTACAATTTTATCTTTTTAAGTCAAGCTATTCTGATTACAATCTTGGTTAAATCAAGGACACAATTATTATGAAAGAATTCACTCTCTTACAACATTTCATCTCTTACGGATGAACATAATGATATAGATACCCACATTTTAGTCTGTTTCTGATCTGCACATATGGTTTTTACTCCTCCAATAAAAAATAGAATTACATAGAGATACGATATTTTTACATTATAAAAAATTTAATCTTGAAAATGAGATTGTCTTAGGAAACAAGCAAAAGAACCCATACTTCAATTTCATTTCTGTGATTCTTTCCAAGAAAATTGGTTAAAGCATTGTCTATACTCCAATCTCCAGTGCCTCTGCTCTATTTCTCTCTTGAACCCAATCTCTTTGTGCTTTTTTCCCCTTCACTCCACTCTGAAAACTGTTCCTGTCAAATTGCCAATGATTACCCTTTTATTAAGTGCAGTGACTAATTCTCAGTGCTCATACAGCTGATAACTCCCTCTGTAACTTATTTTGCCTGGTTTCCAGCATACCACACACTCCTGATTTTCCTCCCACCTTGCTTGCTACGCTTTCTCAGACCCCCTTGCTGATTTCTTCTCATATTCACAACCTCAAAATGGTGGGACATCCCAGGACTCTCTTCTCTACTTACATTTGTTTCATCAATGATCTTTTCCAGTCTCGTAACTTTAGCTACCAACTGCATTTCAATGACTCAGAAATTTTTGTCCGCGGCATGGGTTTCTCCCCTAACTTCTAGTCTCACATATTCCATTGCTACTCACATTTCTATATGAATGTCCAATAAATATCCCTAACATAACTGGTCCAAAACCTGATTTTGTCTCAAAACTTGCTTCTCTCATAATCTTCCCCATCTCAGTTAATAGCAGGTGATCATGTCAAAACAAAAAACAAACCTTGGAACCATTCTTTACTTACATCTTTTTCCCCTAGCGCACTTCTAATCCATCTGAAAATTCTCTGGACTTTACCTTTAAACTATATTCATATTCTGGTCATGTCTCATTGCTACCTACCCCTGCCACCATTCTAGACCAAGTCACAGCAATTCTCATCTGGATTATTGAAAAACATCTCCTTAACTGTTCTCTCTGATTCTACCTTACCCATCACTTGATACGGCAGCCTAAGTCATCCCATTGAAACATAAGACAGAGTAAGCTTTAACGTTCCAAGGGTTCCCCCCTCAATACTTACGACAATTTGAAGCTCTGCACACTCTGTCCCCAGAGTGTGGGGTTACCTTGCTAACTTCATATTTTCTCCCCATTTACTCCATTCCAGCCACAGTGTTCTCTTTGTTGTTCCTTAACTGAGCCAAGCATGACTCCACATCAAGGCATTTGCACATGCTGTATCCTCAGTCTGGAATCTCTTCTCCCAGATGTTGACTTTGCTTGAGCTCTCATCTCTTTCATATTTTGCCTTGATTGTCCCCTTCTGAGTGAGATCTTTCCTAATCAGCCTGTTTAAAGTTGCAACTTGCATACTTCCCACCCAATACTCCTTACCTGCTTTCCCGGCTTTTTCTTTTTCTTCACAGCACACTCACTTGGTAATGTACTATATGGTGTACTTATTTATTTGCTTACTGCGAATTTCTTTTCGCTGGAATGTAAGCTTCAGGAGGGCAGTGGTTTTTGTCTGTTTTGTTCATTGTGAGAGCCTCAGCTCCTGTAATAGCCCCTGGCATTAGAATAAATGCTCAATAAATGTGTCGAATAAAATAGTAATTCTGTAGAGATTTACTAGTGTACAACGAGACATAACTATGTCTTTTGGGGGAACCCAAAAAGCGAATTTATTTATTTTTAAAAATTGTGTATTTATTCGTACATATTTAAACTTCTGTCACTTCAAAGTACTCTCTGTTTGATGCAATACACCTATCAAGACGCGTTTTCCTCTGCTCGTAACAGTTTTTGAACTCATCTATTTTGATGCCTTTGAGTGCTTCTGCTGTTTTGTTTTGGTTTTGGTTTTTTCCCACCTCATCCACATCGGCAAAGCATTTCCCTTTGAGGAATTTTTTCATTCCAGGAAACAACAACAAAAAAGTCTCTGGGGTGAGATTGGGTGAATAAGAAGGGTAGGACACAGAGGTCATGCCATTTTGGGTCAAAAACTGCTGAACACTCAATGCGGTGTGGGCAAGTACATGCATAAATTGCCCATCATGAAATGGGCAAACATGTTGAAAGAATCTCAAAAAAAAAAAAAAAAATTCACTGAAACTGAATGCAGCCTCTCCCAACAACGCTAGCTGGTACACTGATGCTGATGGGTTCCTAGCATACTTACCTTTCAGGGGAAGCCTATATTTCAAGGGGCCTGCCCTGCAAAAAGTCTTTTTTTCTGGGTTTTTGTTGTTGTTGTTGTTGTTGTTGTTTTTATTTGGAAGAGGGGGTTCTTCCTCGTATTATGTTTCTGAAAGTCTCGAATGTAGAGCAAGACTGTTTTTCTTTATGAGCTCTTTAGTATACAACATGGTGGCAGAGATGAGGTCTCTCTTCTGAAAGAGTAGATAGACCAGTATGATGTCAACATAATTCCAGGTCATTTCACAGTCACTTCTAGATAACAGGCAATTTGTTTCTTTAAGTAGATCATTACCTCCTACTCCAATCACTGAGGTCAAAACCTCCAGTTCTGTTTTAGCTCCAGGCGTGCTAAACTAGTAGTCTTGTCAGGCCTTGGGGTATATTTGCTTTCAACAGCAGGAAAAAAGCAGGCAATAGTAAATTTGTTCCACTTACTCCTCTTTAAAGACTTGGCTCAAATCTTACCTCTTCTCTAAAGTTTTTCTTGAACTCACCTCTTTCCCCGTAAATAACAGAAATCTTTCCCTCATTTTTGCCACTCCAATAATATTTCTGTTACAGCACCTGAAGTGGATTATTGTACTTACTTGTTTTTAAGTCTATCTCTTCCATCAAATGTAACCCCTTGAAGTTAGGCCTTCTCTGATTTCATAACCCTGCTGCCTAGATAGGGATTAGCATATAGTAGTGTCTCAGAAGATATTGATCAAATGAGTGAGCACAGGTGAGCAGATGAATGATCAGTGACAAACTGATTAACTGTTGCTTGTCAGGGTCGCAGCCATGGCAAGAATACCAATGAGATTACCTGGAGAGGTTATAGTAGTCATTACCATTATTATCATTGTTATCACTATCATTATTATCATCACCATCACCATCACCATCAAATAAACATGCACCTGTGTGAACCAGGTACTATATTAGGCAAGGATCCTTTGCAAAAGGACATTAACAGTCAGACTGGGGAAATAAACATAAAAACTATATAACAATAAAAGAGAGCATAGGATAAATGCCCAGGGAGCTGGATAGACAAAAGAACAGGAGTATCTCAGACTAGGGTGGCTAAGGAGGAGTTTATGAAAAACGTGAGTATTGAATTATGTCTCAGAAGATAAAATGATCGAGCTGCTTGTACAGAAGAGGCAGACCTACATCTCAGGCAGGTCTGACCAAAGTAAATTCTGACAAACACAAGTTATAGATTTTCACTCTTTGGTGAGAAACATAAGAAAAAAAGTCACTGAAAAATGGGGATATTTTTGTTAGACTCAGATTCCTCATTTTCAAAGAACACGAATTCTTGATTTAGACCAAATAAATGAGATGAAATGGAAAGGTGTAGGGTTCTAGTTCAAGCTATTCCACATTTGAAATTTTGATCCTGAGAACATTCTTTTGTTTCCTTGAGTACAGTTTTGTTGTCTGGAAATGGTGACTCGGCAAGCCTTCACAGACTATATAAATGCATATAAGTAAAGCAGATTATGTGGATGCTTTAAAAATTACACATGCAACTTATGAAGGGTTTTTTGAATATTAGATATTCAAGATAGTCAAGATATTTCTTAGCAATGATGAGTCGCCTGCCTCCCTACAAACTCCATCTCCTGTGAAGTGTTATGTGACTGACATGATATAACCCAGATGGGTACTTCTCCAGTGCTGTTGGTAAAATATAACTACTGCTAAGATTTACAGAGCTTACATGGCATGCTAGGTATATTTCTACGCACATTACATGAGTTATTGAGTTTAATCCTCACAGTATCCCTGTTTTATAGATAAGAAAACTGAGTCTCAAATGGTGTGAGTCTGACATATTGGCCCCAAAGCCATCCCCTTAATGATGATTAATTGCTCTAAAAGGTCCTAAACAAGCAAATTAAAGTCATGACTCCTTAATAAAAGGTATAGTGTTTTTACTTTGAAATCAATAAGCCTGGCAAAAATAAAATAATAAAATAAAATAAAATAAAAAACCAAAACTCTTCTGCCAGTTTTAAATCCGACAACAAAGACAATAATAAAAACAAAAACTATAAGGTCATTATTAAACAATAACTAGAGCTTTTGCAGCTAAAATAGAGGTAAAATCGAAATCCAAAAAGAAGTTATATGTCATACAATCCACCCCTTCGCCATCTAAAATACAAACTTAGCTCTACATCATATGCAAAAGTATGATCAGATTTTTATGTTCTGTCTGTACAGTAAAAGAGGACAAAGTATCAATGGGGAATCATACAGAAATTTTACTTCAATAAAATACATTCTCCAATATTATCGTCAAACAATGTTAACGATGCGAAAGAATTTGCCACAGTTTGCTCTTTGGTGTCAAGTAAGCTATGTTAGGCATGCAGTTTAAATAGCTCAAAGATCCCTTAAACTCAAGAACAAATGATATGTCATGAATGCTCCCTTCCTGCCCCAAAATTGGAGATAAATTTCTCTTTCTTTCTTTTCTTTTCTTTTCTTTTTGTTTGTTTGTTCGTTTTTTGGAGAATGCAGGATTTATTGAAAGGGCACAAAAGCTCCCAGTGTGGGAGGGGATCCAAGAGAGCTGGCTGGAGATAAATTTCTAAAAGTGATAGAGACTAAATTTTTTCTTAGGTCAAAGGTATCTTTTCACTGGACAATTGTGTTTCTTTCTTTCAAGAGATATTATGAGCAGATCCTTGAAAAGAGATAGGACTCAGCTCATTTGTTTTCATAACCTCAGTTTCTAGGACCTAGCCAGGCACTTAGCCAAGTTTCAATGGAAGTACAATAAATATGGGGCGGGGGGGGAGGAAGGGAGGGAGGGAGGGAGGAGGGAGAGAGTTGTATCTTACAGTGACCTAATTTTAATTGACAAATACCTCCACAGCTCAACTTCAGAAGTTTTTGTTGTTAATGTTTTTTAAATTAAAGTTTTCATTTTGGGATAACTGTTGGTTAGTAGAGAGATCCTATGTGTCTTTTTTACCCCAAAGGTAAAATCTTAGAAAACGATAACACAATATTACAACCGGCATATTGACATTGATGCAGTGAAGATACAGAATATTACCACTACTACATGGTGTTCTTTTATAGTCACACCCACTTTCCTCTCAACCTTCCTTTCCTATTCTTAACCCCTGCAATCACTAACCAGTTCCTCATTTCTGTAATTTTTTTATTGTACTAATGTGATACACATGAAACTATATAGTATGTAAGCTTTAGAGATTAGCTTTTTTTCTTATTAACCAGGCATAATTCTCTGAAGTTTCATTCATATGGTTGCATATATCAACAGTCAATTATATTTTATTGCTGGTAGTATTCTGTGGTATGGATGTACCACAGTGAATGGACTAATATTCACCCACTGAAGGATGTCAGGTTGTTTCTAGTTTTGGCTATTGGAATAAAGCTGTTATGAACACTGATGTACAGGTTTTTGTGTGAACGTAAGTTTCATTTCTCTGGAATAAATGTTCAAGAGTGAAATTTCTGGGTCATGTGGTAGTTGCATGTGGTTTATTTTCTATAAAAGAAACATCTACATAGCACAGAATTCACCCTTTTAAAGTATAAATTCAGTTTTGTTTTCATTTGGCTTGATTTTTAGTATATTCACAAGGCTCTACAATCATCACCACTGTGGAATTTGCCTCTAAATTCCAGAACATTTTTGTTCCCTAAAAGAAACCCCATGCCTGTGAACAGTCACTTTCCATTTTTTCTTTCTCATACTCCTGATAACCATGAATTCATTTTCTATGACTTTTTTCCATTTTCTCTATGACTTAGCCTATTCTGAGTATTTATACGTTTATTTATTACATTTATATAAATGTAATCATACAGTAGATGACTCATATCTGGATTTTTAAAATTAACATAATATTTTCAAACATGTAGTATGTATCTGTTTCTTTATATAACTGAATAATATTCCATTTTATGGATAGACCACATTTTGTCTATCCATTCATCAATAATAGGTGGACATTTTGGTTGTTTCTATCTTTTGATGATAATGAATTATGCTGTTATGAACTTTCATGTACAAGCTTTTATGTGAACATATGTTTTGATTCTTTTGTGTGAACAACTAAGAGTGGAGTTGCTAGGTTGTGCAGTGACTCTATGATTAACTTTTTCAGGAACTAACTCTTTTCCAAAGTGAAGTAGGCTTTACTATTAAGATCCTTATTTCAGCCTTCCTCCCTGCCTTGTGAGTCATTTTTCTTAAAGCTTTATAGTTTTATGTTTTATATTTAAGTCCATGATCAACTTAGAGTAAATTTTTACATACAATATGAGACTTCATTCAAGATTCCTTTTTTCTTTTCTTTCTTTCTTCCTTCCTTCCTTCCTCCCCCTTTCTTTTTCTTTCTTTCTTTCTTTCTTTCTTTCTTTCTTTCTTTCTTTCTTTCTTTCTTTCTTTCTTTCTTTCTTTTCAGTTGTTCCAACACCATTTCCTGAAAAGGTAATTTTCCTCCTCCATTGTAGTGCTTTTGTGCCTTTGTCAATAATCAACTGGACATATTACATCATCCATTTCCAGATTCTTTCTTCTACCTCATTGGTCCACATGTTTATTCTTCTACCAATACTACACAGTCTTGATTAATGTATATATGATAAGTCTTAAAATAGGATGGAATGATTCCTCCCACTTTATTCTTCTTTTTCAAAATTTTTTTAGTTATTCTACTTTCTTTGCCTCTCCATGTACATTTTAGAACATATTTTCTATACCTACAAAAAAGTCTTTTGATATGAGTTGTATTAAATCCTAAATCTTGTTGGGGAGAATTGACATATTTATGATATTCTGAGTCTTTAAATGTGTGAGAACAGTAGGCCTTTCCATGTGTTTAGATCTTACGTAATTGCTTTCATCAGCATTTTTTTCAACATACAAATCCTATACACATTTTGTTATTTTTCTGTCACCCAGGCTGGAGTGGTGCAGTGGCACAATAATGACTTTTGGACCCAGGTGATCTTTCCACCTCAGTCTCCCAAGAAGCTGGGATTACAGGTGCACGCCACTATGCCTGGCTCATCTTTATTATTTTTTGTAGAGACAAGGTCTCGCTGTATTGCTCAGGCTGATCTCAAACTTCTGAGCTCAAGCAATCCTCCTGCCTTGGCCTCCCACAGTGCTGGGATTACAGGCATAAGCCACACCTGGCCCTTTTCTTTCTTTCTTTCTTTCTTTCTTTCTTTCTTTCTTTCTTCTTCTTCTTCTTCCTCTTCCTCTTCCTCTTCCTCTTCTTCTTCTTCTTTGTTCTTTTGATTGTAAGTGACATTGCATTTTTAATTGGATAGTACATGTGTTTGTTGCTACTATTTAGAAATATAAATAATTTTTGTGTATTTATCTTACATTTTGTGACCTTGTTGAATGCATTTGTAATTCTAGGAGTTGTTCTGTAGATTATTGGGATTTCCTACATGGACAATCATTTGAGATTTTCTACATAGACAATCACACCAAAAACTGCAAATGGGCAGTTTTTTTTTTCCTTCCTGATTTATAGGTTGTTTATTTCCTTTCTTGTCTTATTTTGCTGACTAGAAATTCCAGGATTATGTTGAATAAATTATGTTGAATAGGAAGAATAGACATCCCGGTCTTTTTCCCAATTTTAGGAAGAAAGAATTTAGTCTTTCACAGTAAAGAATAATGTTGGTCGGTGGCAAGATGGCAATGGAACAGGTCAGACTGTGAGAGTCTCCACAAAAGCAAATGTCTGTAAAGACCCTCTGCATGAGTGAGTGTCTGCCAATGGGTGAATGAAAGTCTGTCTGAGGAGAGACTCGGATTCATACACCTGGGCGCTCTTCAGGAGGTGACTGCAACCCTCCACCAACTGAGATTGCAGCCCCTGTCATGCAGGATTATCTGCTGTTCTCGGGGCTCTCCTGAAAGGAGGCAGCAGAAAACAACTGCCTCTCACCTCCTGACACCTGGCTCATGCCATCACATGTGACAGTAGAGTGGCACGAGCTCTAGGGACCAAGGAGAAAGCAGGTTGTGGAAATCTGGAATGGAGCCCTGCCACTGGTGAGGAGATGCCCACTGGTGCCATTTTCTCTGTCCTGGGACCAGGCAGAGACCTGCATTGCTCCACCCAGCTCTGCCCAGCCTCCAACCTGGTACCTAGAGTTTATCTTCTCATCAAACTCAGAGACACAGACACCCCTCACCCACACTGGAAGAGGCACCGACATGTCAGATCTAAGTGGGAGATTTGACAGCAGTGGCAGCAAGCTGGGTGAGTCCAGATCTGATCACCCTCCTCCCACAGTAGTCCGTGGGGCATGAAAGCAACCACACTAAGAGCAACCCTATCAGCCTGTGCTGATAGCAGAGGGAGGGGCAGGAGATGGAAGCTGCTCCTTAACATGGAAAAGACAACCAAAAGGAACTCAGAGTTACAGAAATGACCACAGAGCAAGTTTTGTTTTTTTTCATTTTGTTTTGTTTTGGTTTGGTTTTTTTCTGTCTTTACTCTTTCTGTTTCTATGTTTTCGTACTTGCTTTGTTTCTGTTATTTTAACTTTTTTATTTTAGATTTTCTGTTTGTGCATGGGTATATTTGAAAGAGAGTACATCAACAAGGGGGTTTTGATTTGTTTGTTTGTATTATTGCATGCATGCTTTTGTTTTTTCTGTCTTTGTTTGTTTCTCTATTTATTTGTTAGTTGGTATGCCTGTTGGTTTTCCCTCTTATTCTCTCTATCTTCCTTTCATCTTTCTCCTTCCTTTTTCCATTGTTTTCCTTTTTCTTACCTCATTTTGCTTTCAGGGGACAAACATATATCCTCACAGCATGGACACATTGTTAGGCAGTTGGAAGCGGGTTCCAGGGAGCCACACACCTGTCAACAGATATTGGGATCTGCAGATAGTTTCTGAATCACAGCTTCCCTCAATTAAATCTCAAAACTGCAAAAAAGCACAGCTCCCCACCCCTAGTCCAGCTTCAGAATTGAACACAGCAAGATAATCTACATAAGGAAGAATGAGATTGAGCAAAGATAAGTAAAGTCTACCCCTCATCACTGAACAACAGATAAAAAGAGATTAAGAGAAAAGATGGGGGAGGAAAACCTATACAAGTGAAGAAAAACCAAAGGAAGAAGATAGGTCTCACCCAGACCCCTGGGAGGTCAACCTCTGAGAATAGACTTTGGAGTGCAAACAATGAAGAGCCCCCAGTATGACTGGTTTCAAACCACAAACCCAGATATCAAGATATTGATAGAGAGAATAAACAGAAAGAAGAAAGAATGAAGGAGTTGAAAACTGAGATAATAGCAATGAAGAATACAGTGAGTGAAATAAATAGCAAACTGATAAGCATGGAAAGCAGAATTAACCAAGCAGAAGAAAGAATCTCAGAGCTTGAGGACCAAAATATGGAACACACCCAAATGTTAAAAACATAGAAAAGAAGCTTAAAAAGAAAGAACAAAACCTCCAAGAGATGAGTGATTATATCAAGAGGTCAAACCTAAGACTGATTTGAATCCCTGAGGCAGATAGTGACACAGAGACTACCCTGGAACAAACATTCCATGAAATCATCCAAGAAAAGTCCCCTCATCTCATCAGTGATGCAACCATTCAAACACAAGATATTCAGAGAACCCCTGCAAGACAAAAAATGAGAAGACCAACTCCCAGACACATAGTAATTCACCTACACAAAGTAGGTATAAAAGAAAAAATTCTAAAGGCAGCAAGAAAGAAAGGTCAGACTATCTATCAGGGAAGACCAATCAGAATAGCAGCAGACTTATCTACAGAAACATTTCGGGTTAGGAGAGGTTAGAGTCCAATCATCAAAGTTCTCAAAGATAAACAATTTCAACCTAGAATTACCTACCCAGCTAAGCTAAGTTCTATCGGCAATGGAGAATTAAAATTCTTCCTAGACATTCACTCTCTAAGAGTTTTTGTCACCTCCAAACCAGCTCTGCAAGAAACACTTAAGAAAGTATTAAACACAGAAAAAAGAAAAAAAGAATGACAATGCCCTTCCCGAGAATGCAGTAAAAAGATAAAAAACACACATAAATCAACACAAAAACAAAAAGAAAGGCAACAAATAAAGACAAAGTAGCAGCAACAACAACAAACCCTATAAGTATCTCATTACAGGGAGAAATTCTCATATCTCAATAATTAGCCTGAATGTGAATGAACTAAATGCACCACAGAAAAGACATAGAATGGTAAATTGGATAAAATATCATGATGCAACAAAATGTTTTCTCCAAGAGACTCATCTCACCAGGAAGGACACTCACAGACTCAAAGTAAGAGGATGGAAAACAAATTTTCAGGTAAACAGAACACAAAAGAGAGCAGGAGTCATGATCTTAATATCAGATAAAATACCCTTTAAGCTATCAAAAATTTAAAAAGATATGAAAGTTCACTATATAATGATAAAAGGTTCAATCCATTAACAAGAAATATCCATCATAAACATATATGTACCCAACACAGGAGCACCAACTTTCGTATAGCAGCTTCTAGGTAAACTAAAAAAAGGTATAGCACAATCATAGCAAAAGACTTAAACCCTAGACAGATCCTCAAGACAAAAATCAACAAGGAGATCCAGAACCTCAACGTGACACTTGACCAAATGGACTTAATTGATACCCACAGAACACTCCACCCAACAACCACGGAGTGTACATTCTAATCATCATCACATGGAACATACTCTAAGATCAACCACATTCTTGTGCATAAATCATGCATAAATAAATTCCATAATATTGAAATACTGTCATGCAGCTTCTCAGACCACAGTACAATAAAAATAAATGTCAACCAACAAAGTTCTCCCAAAACCCACAAAGACATGGATATGAAACAGCAAGATGCTAAACAACTCCTGGGTCAACATGGAAATCAAAACAGAAATTAAAAGATTCTGGAAACAAATGAAAATGAAAAAACATCTTACCAAAATCTCTGGGATGCCATGAAAGCAATACTAAGAGTGGAATTCATATCTCTATGAACACACATGAAGAAAATTGAAAGATCATAAGTTAACAGCCTAATCAATCACCTAAGGAAGCTGGAAAAGCAAGACCATAAAAACTCTTAACTTCAGCAGAAAAATCCATATTACTGAAATATAAGCCCAAATTTGAGATGTAGAAGACAAAAATACAATACAAAAAATCAATGAATCAAAAAGCTGGTTCTTTGAAAGGATAAACAAGATTGACGGACTCCTAGCTAGGCTAGCCAAGAAAAACAGAGAAAAAGTCCAAATAAACACAATCAGAAATGCAAAAGATGAAGTCACAACTGACCCTGAAGAAATACAAAAGATTATCAGAGATTACTAAGAACACTTGTATGGGAACAATCTTGAAAACCTAAAGGAAATGGAAGACTTTCTGACATCACATGACTTCCCTAGGTTGAAACAAGAAGAAATCAAGACCCTAAATAGATCAATAGCAATCCAGGAAATTGACTATGTCATGAGAAAATTACCTACAAAAAAAAAACCCTGGACCAGATGGCTTTTCAGCAGTATTCCATAAAACATACAAGGAGGAATTGATACCAATCCTATTGAAAGTATTCCAGACAATCAAGAAAGATGAAACTCTTCCCAAATCAGTTTATGAAGCTAACATCACATTGATACTCAAACCAGGTAAAGATCCAACAAAGAAAGAGAACTATAGGCCAATAGCCTTGATGAACATAGATGCTAAAATTCTCGGCAAGAGTCTAGCAAACCTGATCAAACAACACACCTCAAAAATTATCCACCATGACCAAGTAGGCTTCATCTCTGGGATGCAGGGCTGGTTCAACACTCGCAAGATCATAACTGTAATTAAATACATCGACAGACGTAAAAACAAAAACACATGATTACATCATTAGATGCAGAAAAAGCTTTCAATAAAGTCCAGCACCACTTCTTGACAAAAACCGTTGAACATCTAGGCATAGATGGAACATACCTCAAAATAGTGAGAGCCATCTATGAGAAACTCACAGCCAATCTATTGCTAAGCAGACAGAAATTGGAACCATTTTCCCTGGAAACTGGAACAAGACAAGAATGCCCACTCTCACCCCTCCTGTTCAACATAGTTTTGGAAGTCCTGGCTAGAGCAATCAGACAAGAGAAGGAGATCAGGGGTACCCAAATAGGCAAAGAGGAAGTCAAGTTATCCCTCTTTGTAGACCACATGATTCTATACCTTGAAAATCCAAAAGAATTTGTCGAAAATCTCCTTGCACTGATAAAGGACTTTGGCAAAGTCTCAGAGTATAAAATAAATTTGCAAAAACAGTTGCATCCCTATACACCAACAATAAACAAACAGAAACTCAAATAAAAAGCACAATCCCATTCACTATAGCCACAAAAATAAAGAAATACCTTGACATCTCCCTAACCAGAGATGTGAAAGACTTTTACAATGAAAACTAAAAAACGCTGCTCAAAGAAATCAAAGATGACACAAACAAATGGAAAAATATTCCATGCTCATGAATTGGAAGAATCTGCATTGTTAAGATGTCCATTCTACCCAAGGCAATCTACAGATTTAACACAATATCCATTAAATTATGAGCAGCATTCTTCTCAGACCTGGAAATGACAATACAGGAATTCATATGGAAACATGAATGACCACCAATAACCAAAACAATCCTCAACCAAAAAAACAAAGTGAGAGGTATCACACTCCCAGACTTTAAACTTTATTAGAAAGCTAAAATAATCAAAACAGCCTGGTATTGGTACAAGAACAGGCATATAGACCAATGGAACAGGATACAGATTCCAGAAGCAAAACCTCAATTTCTCAACCAACTCATCTTCAACAAAGCCTCCACCACCAACAAGTGGGGGAAGGAGAACCTATTCAGTAAATAGTGCTGGGAAAACTGGCTGACCACATGCAGAAGATTAAAACAAGACCCCTACCTATCACCATACACAAAAATCAACTATAAATGAATCAAAGGCCTAAATGTAAAACCTCAAACTATAAGAACCTTAGAAAATGCAGGAAACACAGACACCCTTATGGAAATTGGAACTGGCAACCAATTCCTGATCAAAACCTCAAGTGCCCATGCCATAAGAGATAAGATAGACAAATGGGACCTCATCAAACTGGCAAGCTTCTGCAAAGTCAAAGAAACCATCAAGAGAGCAGGGAGACAGCCCACCGACTGGGAGAAAATATTTGCCAACTGTATATCTGACAAAGGCCTAACATCTAGGTTTGACAAGAAACTCAAACGTGCAAAAAAGAAAAAAACAGCCCTATCACAAAGTGGGCAAAAGATATGAATAGACACTTCTCAAAAGAAGACATATGAGCAGCCAACAGATACATGAAAAAATGCTCAGCCTCACTAGTCATCAAAGAAATGCAAATTAAAACCACACTGAGATACCACTAACTGCAGTCAGAAAGGCCATCATCAATAACTCAAAAAACAACAGATGCCAGAGGGGATGCAGCAAAAATGCAGCACTTCTACACTGTTGGTGGGAGTGTAAACTAGTGCAACCACTGTGGAAAACAGTTTGGTTATTCCTAAAAGATCTAAAAATTGACCTTCCACATGACCTGGCAGTTCCCCTACTGGGAATATGACCAGAGGAACCCATATCACTCTATAAAAAATATACCTGCACACACATGTTTATTGCAGCATTATTCACAATAGCAAAAACATGAAACCAACCATGTTGCTCATCAAAAGAGGACTGCATTTTAAAAAATGGTATGTATTCACAATGGAATATTACACAGACATAAAGAAGGACAAAATTGTGAACTTCACAGCCACCTGGATGTACTTAGAATCTATGATACTGAGTGATCTATCATAGAAACAAAGAACTGAATATCACATGTTCTCACTCATAAGTAGACCTTGAACAATTATTATAATACTATAAGAAAAGGATTTGCAGTAGTGGGAAACTGCCAGGGAAGGGGGGACATACCTCATTAACAAGGATACCTGCATAATGAACATTTGTATACCTAACCCTAAATTGTACCCCACATCTTTAAAATTAAAAATTTAAAGAAAAAAGGAATAATGCTAATTATTGGCTAATGTTCTTTATTAAGTTAAAGAAGTTCTTCTCTATTTTTAGCAGTTTTCCCTTAAATCTTGAATGTCTAATTTTGCCAAATAAATTTTCTTCATTGATTGATATGATCACATGATTTTTCTAGCCTCTTAATGTAGTGATTACATTGACAGATTTTTAAAATATTAAACCAACCTTGCATTTCTTAATTAAATTCCACTTTAGCATAGTGTATAATTCTTTTTTTATATTGCAGAATTCTATTTGTTTATATTTTGTTAAAAATGTTCAATTCTTAAAAGATACTGGTCTATAGTTTTCTTTTTTCCTTTTCTTTCTTTTTTTGTATTGTCTTTGTTTGATTTCAGTATCAAGAGCTCACCATCTAGCAGGGATCAGCAATATGGAACATAACTGAAATACAATATGGTGCATACACTAGAAGAGACCAATAGTTTGTGGAAATTCAGAAGAATGAATCCATGAAAAGATGTATGAATAGCATTATGAAGGACAGAACATATTTGCCAAGGGAGAGGAGAGCATTAATATAGATAAATAGCAAGTACAATGGCACTTAACATGGTATTTAGAAGATAATGAGAAATTCTATGTTCCAGACATGATAGAAAGCCTTTGATCAGATTTCTCTAAGATCTCTAAAATCCTCTGGACTCATCACATCACTTTAGCCTCTCATCACATCACATTTTTTCCCCTTTTCATGTAAAAATAATTAAGTTTGCAGCCTGTTACTAGTAAGTATTTTGTACCAAGACCTGTATACTCATTTCCAAAAAAAAAAAAAAAAAAATTACATATACCCTAACAAATGGATGTAACATTGCATTGTTCTTATGATAGTTTCCCTCTGGGTAAAGATTGTCCCAGCCTGTCTATCCTGCTACTGTAGATGAATGGAGGGGATGTGCCCACTGAAACACTTCCTATGATACAATCTAGTTATTGTTGGACATCATCACAGTCAATCATGTCTTCCCCAGGAGGTGCTAATTAGAGTCACTACCCTTGCCCTGCTAAAACACACATCTATCTGGTTTGGGACAAAACTTCTTCTGGAGTAGAAGAGAAGAGAGTCCAGTAGGGTCATGCATTTGAAAAATAAAAAGAATAAATCTTACAAACAAAAAGTTGAAACTTGGCATTATCTGAATATTTATTACACAATGTTATTTGAGATAGCAGCAACTAAGAGTGAAATGAAACATTTGATTGATCTCTAAGCATCTCAGTCTTTCTTCCTAATATCTCCTCATACTTTATTAGGGCTGGCCCAGAGAAGAATGTTAAGCTTGATTTTTAGCAAATTCCTGAAACTTCATGGCATTAGGTGTGTGAAAGAGAAGGTGTGAATTAGGAATGTCATTTAGGTGAGAACCAGAATATAAAAGATCTCCTATGTTATTTGAAACTTGAGGACTTTATCTTTTAAGCGGTGAAACTAGAGAAGGATTGCATGCATAAGCACAACTAAGGAAGCAGGTGGATTATAGAAGTAAAGGGTAGAGGTAAGACGCTTAATTAATATATTAAAATAATTCAGGCAAGACAGAGGAGTATCACTCTGTGGCCCACAGACAGGGTTTAATTTAAGAAGACACTCCCTCCTTTCATCTTCTGCCCAGATGGCTACAAGCTACACACCTGACTTTTTCCTCCATATTATTAGGCTTGACATTCTCTTAATGAGTGCCCTAAAAGCAAAAGTTTGAATCCCAAACTTTGTCACCTAAACAAGAGAATATTTATGATTATTTATGATCTTTAATTCAAAGGACAAGCAGTTAAAACAGCAACATGGACTAAAGATGAGATATGAGCATCACCTTGGTGACTCTCAAGGCTTCACTGAACGCTCCTGATCCTTTCAATGCTGAGTGGACTTTTTGAATCCTTCAGTGGACATCAGAATTGGGGAAAACATCAGAGACTGGTTCTCTGCTAGTAAACTGACATGAGGAATGCCTGGTTCTGGTCCTGACAACTCTAAGAGATTTCTTTTTAGGGTCATTTTATAGTTTCTGTGGAACTGGAAGTCAGTCTCTTAAAATGGCTTCCGACCAATTATGCATTAGTCAACTTAGTATATGATATAGGGAGGAGAAGCAAGCTATTGTTTCGTCCTCAGGGAGCAGGACAAGTGAGGGGTTAACAGCTGCAATTGTAACATTGGTTGGTGTCACAGGTGGTGTATAAAAGCAACAGAAAGTTGACATTACAGACACTTCCCAGAGAACAGAAAAGTCTAAGGATCTCAATATTTCTTTTTTTGTTGTTATTAATTTTTTTTTTTTTTTTTTGAGTTGGAGTCTCACTCTGTCGCCCAGACTGGAGTGCAGTGGCCGCTCCCGGCCACCGCAGCCTCGACCTGCTGGGCTCCGGCGATCCTTCCGCCTCAGCCTTCCAAGTAGCTGGAACT
>CAUYQG010284853.1:0-57349 GCA_963574415.1 Tarsius wallacei | reverse complement strand
CTACCACGCCCGGCTAACTTTTTGATTTATTGTAGAGATGAGGTCTCGCCTGCCCAGGCGGGTCTCGAACCCGCGGGCTCAGGCAATCCACTCACCTCAGCCTCCCAAAGTGCTGGGATTACAGGCTGAGCCACCGAGCCCGGCTGACTTTTTAAATTTTATATTGGTGGTAAAAGATATAACATTTACTATAAATATAAGAACCTGACTTTTAATTTTTTTTAAATTTTAGATTCAGGGGAGTACACATGCGTATTCGTTACATGGACAGATAGTGTAGTGGTGGGGATTGGGTCTCAGGTGGCCCATTCCTCAGAAAAATCGGACTTCTTTGGACTGTCTTTCCCTTTAATTCTAACTTTCGTTTCTCTGTGGTTTTTGCTTTTCATTTTTAAGTGTTATGTTCAGTGGGGTTAACTCTCTTCACACTGATGTACAACCACGCTCCAGAATTTTTTTCATCTTGCAAATCTGAAACTCTATCCTGGTTAGGTGACACTTTTTTTTTTTTTGAGCTGGAGTCTCACTCTGTCACCCAGGCTGGAGTCCAGTGACGTGATCACGGCCACCTCAATCTCGACCTGCTGGGTTCAGGCGATCCACCTTAACCTTTCATGTTGCTGGAACTACAGGTGCGCACTACCACTCTCTGCTTATTTTTTGATTTGTTGTAGAGACGAGGTCTCACCAAGTTGCCCAGGCTGGTGTTGAACCCCTGAGCTCAGGCAATCCTCTCGCCTCGACCTTCCAAAGTGCTGGGATCACAGGCTGTGCCACTGCACCTGGCCAGGTGGCACTTTGTAAGACTATAGTTTTTGCAAATATTTCACAAACATAATACTTATGAAAATATTTCATAGATGACTTAAAAATAAGATGTCAAAGTGTGTCCTTAATTTATGCTGTAAAATCAGAGAATATTTAAATTATTGTAGTTCATTAGATTTAGTATGACTGAGGATTTTGCTTAATAGCAGGTGGATTTGCCTTTTTTTTTTTTTTTTTTGAGTTGGAGTCTCACTCTTGTCACCTATGCTGGAGTGCAGTAGCACGCTCATGGCTATCGCAATCTCAACCTGCTAGGCTCTGGCAATCCTTCCGCCTCAACCTTCCAAGTAGCTGGAACTACAGGCACATGCCACCATGCCCAGCTAATTTTGTTTTTGATTTACCGTAGAGACGAGGCTGCCCAGGCTGGTCTCAAACCCCTGGACTCAGGCAATCCTCTCACCTCCGCTTCTCAAAGTGCTGGGATTACAGGCTTGAGCCATCACACCTGGCCACTCTGGTCTCTTAAATGGAAATTTTTTGACCTGCTTTTCACTCCTCTGACTCCTAGGGGCAGGTACTATGTTATGTATGTTCATTTTGTATATTTTCTGTCCAAGCACTTATTGCATTTGTGATTAAACAGTTTTCTGCTGATTGTTTAATATCTTTTTCCCTGGGTAGAGTTAGGCTCCGTGAGGGTTGAGAGCCCAGCTCTCTTATACTACTGGGTCTACAATATGTACTATGATACTTTGTGTGTTGTTGGCATTCTGAGCATATTTGATGGAATGAAGGATAATTCTAGAGTGTCAGGGCAAAGCCACAGCCTATCAGGAAGTTATCATAAATGAGCCTCTTTTCATCCATGTGGGTATTTCTGTTCTGTCTTTCAGTAGCTTCCCTAAAACAAATCACAGTTTTTACCTTTATCGGGGGGTTGGGGCACAGATCCCTTTTAGAAACCAAGATAAGCCATAGAAAGACAGAGATGCTAATAACTCCAAATTTTGTCATGTAATTTCAGTGGTTTCATGGATTTCTTCAAAGCTCTTCAGCTGAACTCACCTCATTCCAGGCTCCATTGCAAAATTATTTTTCTGACCGACTTTTACTCTGTTCTGACAATTTTTTGTTATCATTGCTCTATTTTTTCCTCTTATTCCTATGACTGGGCTATTGTGTTTTGTTATGAAGATTTTCAAATGTATAGAAAAATTGTGAAAAGTATGCTTTTGGATACCAAGACATAACATACACTGCCCATATTCTAGAATTAACTTTTTTTTTTTTTTAGATTCAGAGTCTCCCAGGCTGGAGTGCAGTGACATGATCACAGCTACTGTAGCCGCAATCTGCTAGGCAATCCTTCCGCCTAAGTCTCCCAAGTAGCTGGAACTACAGGTGCACGCCACCATGCCCAGCTAATTTTTAAATTTATTATGGAGACAAGTTTTCACCAATTTGTCCAGGCTGATCTCAAATCCCTGGGCACAGGCAAGCTTCTTGCCTCCACCTCCCAAAGTGCTGGGATTACAGCCATGAGCCACTGTGCCCGGCCTGGCTAATTTTTTGATTTCTTGTAGGGACAAGGTCTTGCCAAGTTGCCCAGGCTGATCTCGAACCACTGGGCTTAGGCAGTCCTCTTGCCTCTGCCTCACAGAGGGATTACAGGCATGAGCCACCATGTCTGGCTCCTTTTTACCACATTTTATTCATTGTATAACTATTCATCTATCCTTTCTTCTTGAGTGCATTTCAGAGTGAGTTGCTGACATCATTACACTTTCCACCATACATTTCAGCTTTCATGGCATTAACTACAGTTCAGTATTTGTTGGGGGGACTTTTTTTGAGGTAGAAATTTATATAAAATGAAATGCACAAATCTCTCTCTTTTTTTTTTTTTTTTGAGTTGGAGTCTCACTCTTGTCACCCAGGCTGGAGTGCAGTGGCATGTTCTACCTAATGGGCTTAGGTGATCCTTCTGCCTCAACCTTCCAAGTAGTTGGAACTACAGATGCATGCCACCATCTATTTTTTGTGATTTATTGCAGAGACGAGCTCTCACTAAGTTCCCCAGGCTGATCTTAAACACCCAAGCTTAGGCAGTCCTCTCGCCTCGGCCTCCCAAAGTGTTGGGCTTACAGGCTGAGTCACCGTGCCAGGACACAGAAATCTTACGTGTAATATTCAAGGAGTTTTGACCAAAGTACACACTTTTGTAACTTAAGTTCTTATCGAGAGACAGATCATTGCCAGCACCCCAGAAAGTTTGCTTATGTCATATCCTAGTACTTGTAGTTTACTGGGTTTCATGAGTGTAACGTGTTCCTATTTACTTGTTATATTGACCTTATGATGATGCTCTTAGTTTGCACTATTTGATCAGCAATCTCTGTGTCATTAGATGAGGTCTGCTGAGAGGTCAACCCAACATCCTTAAGAATTGCCTTAACCATGCAATTAAGGAGATGCAAAGAGAGTCAGTAAGGAAGTTGCCAACCCTGGTGGTTGCGTTGGTGGAAGTCTCTCAACCTATGTGAGGAAAAGGAATGTGTGAGCACTGACCGGGCTGAAGGAACAGGGGTCTTATTAATCTCCTGTGCTCACAGAGGTTCTACATGGCAACTTGTTTAAGTTAACAAGCTCCCTGCCACCCTATCCATTTTCAGTTGAGGAGTTTTACCACCACACAGCTTACTCAATGACTCTCTGAAGTGAGACAGATAAGAAAATGAGAATGATAATATTTACTGAGGGAGAACAATAGTCAGGTACCTTAGAATAAGCACAGTGGAGGAGAGGTGACGTGAGGAGCAGGCACAGCAGTTGGGGCCTCATGACCTTACGCCAACATTCACGGAGTCATGAACCCCAGAGGTAGGGGAGGGATGGAGAAATCCAAATCAAACTTAATCTCTTTCCATAGAAGTCTCACAAGATAGGTGTGCTATGGCAGATCAATGTCTCTGATATGTTACCTCAGAGATCTTTAATCTTTTCATAAACTTTATATGGATTGCTTATAACTTTTTAACAGGAATTCTTAATAGTAACTTCTTAAATAGGAATTGATTTGTAGTCTGAGGAATAAGTAAATGTAACTAGCTATCGTAACTTTCATTTTGAATCAGAAATACAGAAGCAGTGTTGTGGTAATATCCATTAACAGAACCATCAGTATCAAAACAACTTTTTTTGTACTTAAATTATATTACTGCTGTTTCATTAGCTGACTTTCATCATCATGACCATTTTCAAAAAAAAAAATACGTTGATAACTTGGCACAAACTTCTGTTTTAGTAAGTTTGTTCTTTTTAATTTTATGGTGTTTTATTATAAGTATGTATGTATTGATCATGACTAACAGCATCTTATCAAATGAATTTTTCTTGTCGCGTATACTTATTACCATTATGTAGTGTTTGTAACCGAGATACTGCTTTCTGAAGCTTGTGACAAATCTTGTTTTCTAGTCCCTCCTCTCTCCTCTTTTTTCCTTGTGTGGGTCACTGTGGTACAGAGTTTAAAATCAGCAAATTGAGCCTCTGTGCATTTGGCACGATTTTCTTTTCTTTTCTTTCTTTCTTTTTTTTGAAAGCAGGATTTGTTGAGAGGACAGAAAAACTCCCACAGTGGGAGGGGACCCGAGGGGGTTGCCTGGCATGATTTTCTTATACAGCAAAAAAAAAAAAATCAGTGTGTAAAAGTGGTGTTTGAGATTTGGTGAACAATTTTTCTATGTTTTACGTGTATTGTTTAATCCTTGCAACAGCCGTATGAGATATGTGCTGTTGTTATTCTCAGTTTACAACTAAACACAGGGGTTAGGTAATGTGCTCTCACCCAGCTCTTAGGTAGCAGACCTTCAGCTCAAATCCCTTTTCTTAACTACTGCGCCAAAGACTTATACTCATTCTATCTAATGGAAGCTGCATTAGATTAGTTAACTAAGTACCACCAGTGGCGTTACTAGCTCTTAATCGAGGAGAGTAATCCAAATCTTTCTCAAATGTAAGTTACTTCTTGTCACTTTCTTAAAGCAGCATCTCAGTTTGTTCACTCAACGTTCACTTAGCATAAGTAAACAGTGGCTTTGAATTTTTAGGACGTCGGCTAGGTTTTAGTTAGTGTCTCCTGTTAAGCAAACACTTTTGGACGCTGCTTAATTATTTTAGAAATTTGGACCAGCTCACTTTTGGACGCTGCTTAATTATTGTAGAAAGTTTTCCAGTGTTTCTATAGTAAATTACTGTAATTGGTAGAAGAATGTTGAGTTGTAAACTATTCATTACTGTCATTTTGCTTTCCAAGTGTACATTTTCTCAGTCTAACAATTTAAGTTTGCAACTGGGAATTAAAAAAATGTGTATTGTATTTTGACTAGAAGATAATTTTACTTATATCCATTTATTGCATTATCATGTAAATTCTGGTGCTTCAACATTATTCTAGTAATAGAAGAAAATATAAAGGCTTTTTATGTCTATATCCCTCCTATTCACACTTGAACCCTTTTAAGTTTGAGTTTCGTTATGAAGTCTAATACTTTTGTTTCTAGACAGTGGTGTTTTTTGGTGTTTCTCATTAGCCAATGAGCAATGAATGCACTCAGTTTTGGAAAATATATTGCCAGAGTTAAATTGTTAATATAAATCAACCATTTCTCTAATCATCTATGTTTTCTTTTTGTATGTTCTCACATAGAAGAAAGAACCTTCTAAATCCAGTGTCAAGAAAAAAGTGACCAAAGTTGCAGAAGCAAAAAAAGTAATGAAGAGAAATTTTAAAGTGAATAAGAAAATAATGTTTACTGATGAAGGAGAGGTAAGATACTGTAAATGTTTCATTTCTGAGGTACATTTAAGTTTTATGAAGAGTTTGACGCTCTGACTTGACGTTCATTAATGAGAGAGTAAACGTTTCTCCTCAGCATATTGAGCCATTCCTTTCACTGTCACTGTATGCACTCTACAGCTGAGATCCTTCTTGGTGATACCAAAAGAGTTGGCTTTGAACTTTCTAAATTCCATTTTTATGGATAAGGTTTTCTCAGCGTGGTATTCATCAACATGTTCTGTGGGACCAAGCACAAGATTACTAACACAACTACTTGCCACAGATTCTTTTGATTGTTTCTAAAGTCTCTGCTGGGCACTTTTTCAATTTTAGATGTAGTCCTTTCATGTTTCTAGCTGGACTGGCTCTGGGAGGGAATTCTTTGCTTTAAAGTAGTCTCAGATGCATAGGTGCCTTGTTTTCATTCCACCTTTATCATGGCCGTATCTTAAATAGGTCCTCACAGTGTAAGGAAGAAGTGATCACTCACAGATTACTCATGAAGACTTACTCTTACATAACAAGTATCATCATTTTTAAATGATAAAATAAATCCTGACCATCCAGTGACTTGCCCTAGGGGTGATGACCATTTAGTGGTTATAGCAGATGCTTTTGCATATCATCTCATGGCTTCATTCTCACTAGCCTGAGGGTTCTCCTGACCATCCTAAGGTAGCACACGACACCCTATTCCCACCATCATCTCATTTCCTCCACCCTACCTTCTTTTTCTTTGCAGCACTATTTTGTGACTTCACGGTCTCTATTTGACTGATGTAATTTTTTTCCACTCCACTTTCCATGAGGGGAAGATATTTTTGTCAACTTTGCTCACTATTCTATCCCCAGTGCCTAGAACAATGCTTAATGTAATAAACCTTTAGAGAAATTTGTTGAATGAAGCATCTGTTTCAAGAAAATAACAGCTTTTCATATTGACTATATTGAATCATATCATATAGTTCATCATCCCTCATATAATATACATGCTATTTAAGCAGTCTATATCCAGTGGAATATGTTTTCCTTTTAATCTTGAAGTTAAAGATTTGGATGTTATTTTGGAGTGTTTAAGTCAGATGAAAAGTAACGAAATTGTGTGCAATTCAGAGGTGCTGGAAGCTTAAGAAGGAGCCTATATAAATGACATATAATGAATCTTTATTTAATTACTGAAAAGAGGTCAGGACCTACGAAGTAGGCTAAACTAGAATAGTCATGTGACAGCTGATGTTCCCTGTAAAGTAAGATGAGTGCTGTTAGCATAATGAGGTTCCTTAGTGTGCTGCTAAGTTGAACTGCACAAATGATATGAATTAGATCTAAGATGAGTGTAAATCCTTAACTTTAAAATGTTTCCGTGTATACTTACTACCTGTGGGATCCCTTTGTGGTTGTGAGCCACACTGAAACTTCTGACCTAAAGCTCTGAAAGAAATGCTAATGTTCGTTCAGCCCTCAGGGGGATACTTTTTTCCCTCTGTGATGGCATTAGGGAGGAGTCCAAGTAATAGATGAAGTTGTTGCTGTTTCAACTGATCCCTCTCATCGGTTCTTTTTTTTTTTTTTTTAACATTTACTTTTCTTTATTTTGAAGATGTGGGGTACAATTCAGGGTTAGGTTTATAAATGTTCATTATGCAGCTACCCTTGTTGATGAGGTGCGCCCCTCCCTCCCCTGGCAGTTTCCCTCAACTGCCAATCCCACCTCCCTCCGCTGGCAGTTTCCCACTACTGCCAATCCCTTTCTTATAGTATTATGATAATGGTTCAACGTCCACTTATGAGTGAGAACATACGGTACTCTTGTTCTTTGTTTCTGTGATAGATCACTGAGTATGATTGACTCTAAATCCCCTACCCTGATTCAGATCACTGGTTCTTTAGGGTCAGTGACTGCTAGCATGGCAGCTCTTGCAGTAATATGTCACTCCCATTGGTTGCCAAAGGTTGAGACTCTGTAGGACTCTCATCTTGAGGGATGACTGTGGTGGCTGCAAGAGTGAGAGAGGAACCATTCGTTCCTGCCATGTGTCTCCCTACAATCTCCATTTGCCTGCAGGTTAATTAACAGTCTTTCCAAATAGTGGCAGCAATTTAAATCCTTCTGGCAACCAATTATTAGATAAAATAAGGGAGTAGTTTTTGTCTGAATTGTCTGTGGAGTTTTATAACATTAAACCTGAAAATTATTGAGCCAAACAAACTTCTTTATTTTTCTGGAAAGGACACAGATGTCCAGAGATTTAAGTAATTTATTCAGCTCTATGCAGTAGGCTAGTGAAAAAGCTGGCACAGTCAGGCAGATCCCCTGACTCCTGGATCTGTGCCCTGTCTCTAAGTCACCTTGTTCCTTACCATAAAATGTATGTGTAAAATTGTGTGGACTTGAGCAGGCCTGTGAAACCCAAACTCCTTTACATTTAATTATTTTACTCGTGTGTATAATATTGGTTGATATGTGATTTGTTGATCAGTTTTAAGCACCTGTTTAATGTGTGCCAGATACTATGTTGGGCTTTGAGGATTGTGAACAAGACATACAACCGCTCTTAAGGAGATTAATTCTAGTAAGAGAAACAGGAAAGTCAGACAGCATGGTGTGATGCGCTGTACGTGAGAGGTAGCCCAGAGGAGGCACATGCTAGTCAGACTGGGGCCTGCTCCAGGATTCTTGAGCTGAGTTGTGTGGAGAGCAGGATACTGAGAATCCTGTCTGAGAAGATGTTGACGCATTTCTATTCTGTAGCTATATTCTCTTCCAGATTGTTTTGTGAACTTTTCCTTTAATCTTGTTCTCATTGGGTTATGGCAGCATTATTCTACACTGACTGGGACAGTGTTTTCTGTGTCTTACTCACTTTAATTATGAGATTAGATTTGTTAGTGAGTTTAAGAAATACAGGTTGTAAGGCAGAAAGTGTATATATGCATTTCAGTATTACCAGACTAAAGGAAATGGTTTTCTGTGCTGTTCCAGGTTTCCTGCTCAATACTCAACTTTTTTAAAACTTCTTTTTTTTTTAATCTGTAGTTGGTTCAGCAGTGGCCACAAATGCAGAAATCCACCCTGAAGGATACTGAGGAGGAAGGTGACACTGGTGGTATCAACCTAGATAAAGCAAAGGAAAGACTTCAGGAAGAGGACAAATTTGATAAAGAAGAATATAGAAAGAAAATTAAGGCAAAGCATCGGGTAAGGTTTCCATGTTGAAAATACTGAGTGAAATTTAGTGTGTCTCTAAGTATGTCTAAATATTTATTAGCTATTTATTTATTAATAAGCATTTTACTTTCTTCTTTGTTTTCTCTGACACTTCCTTTTCTGTGGCTATTTTGTCTTTTACCGGTTCCATTTGTCCTTCTGCTGGGGAAGTTCACAGAGAGACAAACTTTTTTCCCTTTGTGATAGCAGCAGGGATGAGAGAACCGGCTTTTTCCACTCAGGATTATTCTCTGGAGATTCATCCAAGTTGTGTGTATCAACACTTTGTTCCTTTTATTACTGTGTAGTGTTTCTTGGTGTGAATATACCAAGGTTTGAATAGAATGATAGTTTCCTGATCCAACTTAAATTTTTTAGTTAAATTTCTTTCCATAGCAATTATTTGATCATAGATACAAGATTAAATTTATTATATTAAAGTTGAAAGTCTTGTAAGAAGGAATACTTCTATATAAATCAACACATGCCCTGGTAGCCCTAAAGTTGGCAGTTTTCTATTGTCTTTGATATAGTTGTCACACGTGATATTATCATCCTGTCATACTGCTTAATTTCCAAAAGTGGACATTTCGCTAGATAAGAGAATCAGTTAATGAAATAAATGATATTTACATTTTTAAAGAGCTTTTTTCAGCATGCCTTTGAGACAATGATTCCAGGGCAGAATGATATCATACCTGAGAATCACTGTCGTAATGTTAAATTTTGTATTAGGAACCTCTTAAGCCTTTAGGTGTGGAAATTATAAATCACATCCTGAGAAGGATTCTTGTAGTTTTTCACTTGTTTGACCTTTAATGAACCAGTATATTAAAAAAAAAAAAAGAACAATAATTCTTATTTCTTTATTTTAAGATTTGATATAGCTTCACAGTAGCATTTAATGAAAAAGAAAAAGATATTAAAGATAGCTTCAGGGATGGAAATGAATGTTGAAAAAAAATTTCAGAGATATGGAGAACAAATGAGCCTAAATGTACTGGCTGCAGTTGTTGTATATTTATGTTAATGAGAGAGCTAAACATGCCTTGCATTGCTGCTTTTAGTATAGTACTTAATTGAAATTTGACATTAGCTGTTTGTTAAAATATTTAATATTAAGAGTATCAGTAGTTTGTTATGTTTCAGCTTGCAATCAGTCTACTTAGAATATTTATCCAGGAGGACTGAGCATACAATGTGTTACCCTTCATGATTTCTAAGATGTAGTCAGCAGTAAAAGAAATATGAAAAAGGTACATAAAATTTCCCCCTTTCCGTTCCTTGCCTTTTCATTCTCCCATGTGGAAGTTGCTACTATATCCAGGTTGTAGAATATTGTTTCCGAAACCTTTGGAATGTTCATTTCAAATGGGCTAATTGGACATGTGTTACACAATGTTTGTGGCTAGGCTTTGCCCTAGGCTGTGAAGGTTTGTATGTATGTATGTATGTATGTGTGTATATATGTATGTATGTATTTATGACTGGGGTCTCATTCTATCGCCTAGGCTAGGGTGCAGTAGCAGGATCATGGCTCACCACAGGCTCAAGTGATCCTCCCACCTCAGCCTCCTGAGTAGCTGGAACTACAATCACATGCCACCATGCCCAGCTGATTTTTTGTAGAGGCAAGGTCTTGCTATGTTGCGTAGGCTGGTCTTGAACTCTTGGGCTCAAGCAGTTCTCCTGCTTCAGTCTCCCAAAGTTCTGGGATTACAGATGTGAGCCCCTGGCCAAGAATATTTAAAATACATGGTACTACCTGGCGGGCATGGGGGTATGTGCCTATAGCCCTGGCTACTCAGGAGGCTAAGGCAGGAGGATCATTTGAGCCCAGGAGTTGTAGTACACGATAATCGCATCTGTGAATAGCCACTATACTCTAGCCTGGGAAGCATAGCAAGACTCTATCTCTTTAAAAAAAAACAGTACAAGCCGGGCTCGGAGGCTCAGCCTGTAATCCCGCGCCTTGGGAGGCTGAGGTGAGTGGATTGTCTGAGCCCGTGGGTTCAAGACCCACCTGGGCAACTTGGCGAGACCTCATCTCTACAATAAATCAAAAATTAGCCAGGCGTGGTAGTGTGCACCTGTAGTTCCGGCTACTTGGAAGGCTGAGGCAGATGGATCGCCGGAGTCCAGCAGGTCGAGGCTGCGGTGGCCGGGAGCGGCCACTGCACTCCAGTCTGGGCGACGGAGTGAGACTCCAACTCAAAAAAAAAAAAAAACAGTACAAAGAAAACCCTAGCATATATGGGTCCCTCCATCCTCAGGAAGATTATAATTAAGTCATAATTGACTGTGAATATGTTGTCACTGCACAAAAGCTGTTTGCACATCTTTTTTTTTACATTAAAATTTTTGGAATGAATAATATATTCACATGGTTTTAATTCAAGATGATAAAAAAACTTATACATTGAGAATTCTTACTTCTTTTTTGTTATACTTTTACTCCATAACTAACTAGTTTTAATTTTTAATGCATCCTTTCATTTCTGATTGCAAGTAGGAGTAAATAGGCATACATATTATTTTCTCCTTTTCTTATGTGATAGGTGGATTGTTCCACACTTTTCCATTTTCATTTATTTTTAGCTTCTAACTCATTGTCTTTGCACCAATGTTAAAAGGTAGATATGAATTTTAAACCATCTCCATGACTGTCTCATAGTAAAGTTGAAGAGAGCATTTTTAGACTGACAGAGTTGTGAGAAAAATCACCTAAACTATATTTGCTACTGGTTTGAAGTCAGTATCTCTGTAACTGAAAGAGTCAAAGTCTTTTTAAAAACAAGTAACTACTTTCTATTTTATGTTAACTAGGTATGTTCTATACAAGGCAATCCTTCGTGTACCTTCCAAATAGGAGTTTAAAAATACTACATAGTCTGAAAACACAAGGAAATAACTAGAATAATTCTCTCTATTCAAATTAGTGTGAAAGCCACCTGATATTCACATGGTGGGTTTTGTGGTATTTTCTTGAGCAAAATTATTATTTACACACATATATATTTGTGGGTATTAAATCAGAGAAAATTTTACATTTATGAGTACTTTGGAATTAGTATGTTTATAACAATGGCATACGTAAGGCACACCATGGGTGGTCAAATCAGTTAGTTATGTACCAGGCTGTCATGGAGTGGACTTCAGCCCAGAACACATGGAATAGTTTCTTAAATAGTGAGTTTTCACATTTTGTGTGATGAAGCAGTGGTGCTTGGTGGAAGAATACTAGGCTGTCTTGTAGAATGCCTATACTTGAGACCCGAGTGTGGCATTACCTAGTCCAATCTGAATTACCAGTCACCGATGTGGACTTTACTTTCCTAGTCTGAAAAATGAGGAAGAAGAAATGGCAGTTAATCTCAGGTGGTCAAGGAGATCCTCTGGCTCTGTAGGTCTAGCTAAAACATGGGAATAAAATTATCTCTCACTGTTTGGAAAATGGAGTTTTGATTTGTAATTTTGTTCTCTCTGATAAATCAGATTGTTTGCTTTGCTTGGTGAAAAGTCTTCCTTTTGTTCACTTACTTCCAGCAACCACTAAAATTTTACTTTACAAGCTAAGTGTATTATTAATCCTGCACAGATTATTTTGCTTTAATAATTATTTTGCCTGACCACATTGTTGAAGTCCCATGTTTTTTTTCCAAGTGAGTATATTACTAGACTGACAATTCTTAGCTCTTCTAGCTCAAGGTTTTGCCTGGGGCAAATGTAATTAGGTTTCACCTTGAGGCTGTCACTCATGATTTTGTTATTTGTGTGAAAGTATATTGAGAAAATTTGAATGTCCCCAAAGAATATTGAAAATACTAATTTCGGGGTCCAGGGGTAAGCTTTATTTCAGATAGACAAAGGTAAAGAAACCTTTGATACAAAACTATGATTAAGGGATATGCCTGAACAAATTTGGCATGTGAAAAGAAAGCTCCATAAAACCCTCTCATATGTTCTATATTTATACCTACTTTTTAAAATGTGTATTACTTTCTGAAGGTTTCATAAGCCTTGGAACTTTTTTTTCACCATGTTCACAATATTTCATTCTATTCTGTATTTAAAAGGATAGGATATTTAATATGTGAGTGAATTTAGTCTTAATGATTCTGTTTGAAAGTAGTTGTTTGCCCTGCTTTTGAAAATTAACAGTTTTGAATCATCGTTTTAGCTATGCATTTTTGTGATGGAGGACTCAAGTATTCATTTTGTCTCCCTTGTTTTTCCTCCATACTATTACACCTGTCCTTGACTTATACGTGTTTTTGTCTGCCCAATTCTGAAAGCGATATAATTTTGACTATGACTCAAGTTAATAAGTTTGTCTTAAAATATTTTTTATTTTAAAGTCTTATATTACTTTTAATTGACAAATAATAATTGTATTTATGGGGTATAGTGTGATGTTTCGTGACATGTATACATTGGTCAAACCATACTAGTTAACATATGTGTCACCTCAAATGTTTATCATTGTGGTGAGAATGGTTAACATCCTTTCTTTTAGCTATTTTGAAATATAAAATACATCATTATTAACTATGGTCAACGTGCTGTGCACTAGGTCTCCAGATCTTATTTCTTCTGTCGAACTGAAACTTTGTATGACCAACATCTATGACCAACATCTCTTTCCCCATCTCTTCCCCTCCCTGCATGCTTTGGTAACCACTGTTCTACTCTCTGCTTCTATGCGCTGTTCTTATAAGAAGTCTATTTCTGTGACTTTTAGATTCCACAGGTAAGTCATATTATTTGGTATGTGTGTCTCTGTGGCTGACTTATTTCACTTAGCATAATGTCCTCTAGGTTCCCCCATATTGTCATGAAAGACAGAATTTCCTGCTTTTTAAAAGGCTGAGTAGTATTCTATTGTATATATACACCACATTTATTTAATCCATTGGTTCGCTGATAGGTACTTTTCTTGTTTCTATGTCTTGGCCCTTGTGAATAATGTCACAGTGAACATGGGAGTGCAGATACCTCTTTGACATTCTGATTTCAATTTCTTTGGTTATAAGTGGTCTAAAAATCTTAACTGGTTTATAGTGCAAAAGCAAAACAAAAAACCTCATATAGTTGCATGTCTTTACCGGGAGTAGAACTCAGCTGCCCACTTGCCAAAATTTGTAGCTACTACTCTGGGCTTCTGCTTTGGGGCACTTAGCGGCTTTATTTGCTCTTAATGAGTTTTTCATTGTAGCCTGTAAACACTATTTTCTTCTAAGACCATTCCAGTCTTCAGCTTTGCCGGGCCCTTATAGGTAGCTGTATTTAAATAGGCCTGCTTACTTTTATTTTCTCTTCAGAATCTCCTGAAACCATTCATTAGAAGTGAAAATACAGCAAAAGCTGTCACTTTTGTGTATGAAGTCGTTAGTATATTGGTAAATTATAAAGACAAAGCACTCGTCTTGCATGGAAGTAATATTTTCTGGTAATTCAGTCAATCAGAGCTTCTGAAAGATAGGTCATGGACCACATCATTGAATGTTTTTTACTTTAATGGAGTGAAAATCTGCTCTGTGGTGTCATTATTCTTAGTTCTGAAGGATGACTTGTATTTAAGGTGATAATATCTGCTATCACAGCTAAGTGTAGAGAGAAACAATTCATTATATGATGTTCTTTCATTCTCCTTATTTTGTTTAGAGTGCTTAATCCATATCAGATCATGTATTTAGATAACATAAACATATCAAAATGTGGCTCTGGACAGCTTGCAAAGATGGTACAGTATCATTCTGGGTTCTACTTATCCAGCATGAATATTAGAAAGTTAAGAAACAGTTAAAGGGGCATTTTAGAGCATCAGTTTTGTTTTACAGAACTAAGTTGGCATGAAATTCAGTTAACTGTAAATCTGTATCATAAGAAAGAGAGAATCAGTAATCAGGTATCTTAGGAATAGTAGCAACAAGAATATTAACAATAACAAGTAGCAGTTACTTAATTGGACCCTGCACTAAATTTACAAGTACCAACATGTGACATGCTAACAATTAATTTCTGAAACAAATGAGCTAGCCTCATTTGACAGATGATAAAACTAAGACTTAGAAGAGTAAAGTAAGGAGTCTGAGACCTCATGCTTTCACACAGCAGCAGCCTGGGGCTCTTACCAAGGTCTTTGCTACTCTGTAGACTTTGTGTTTTTAACTATTCAGCTGTGTTGCTACCTGTCTCAAACCATCAGATATTCTCTTATAACAGGATTACTCTAAAGCAGGAAAGAAAGCGGTGGAGAGTGGTGATAGGAGTAGAGGGCTTTGAAGACGGAATGGCAAATAATGGAAAATGTGCGTGTTTCTGGAGCAAGGTCATTGATCTCTAATGAATTTAAGAATAAAATATGTGTTGTGGTTGTAGTTTAGTTTGTTACTTTTTCCTGAATGTTCATTTCATAGCTATATAGATACAGATACTTGTACCAAAATTCATTTTTCAGTAGCTATGGCCATTTTAAGAGTCTAAGGTAATATCAGAGATTGTCTGACTCACATGGTCTTTTGAAATTTTACTGAGGTCAGAAATGTCATCCTAAGGACAAGAAATGTCATCCTGAGGACAAGTGCCTAATTCTAAGATGGATGTTATGAATAAATCTTATTTATATAAGAGGGAAAAAAAGTATCCTTTTCTGTACAACCCTATTTCCTTCTAGTTTCAGTTCTTCCTACCACCATCACAGCCAGGCTTATTATTTTAAAAGGAGCCAGCCTGTCTGTCTGGGGAGATGTCTGTTCTTACTTTCATGAGCTTAGAGCATCTAGTGACATTTAATTTAGCATCTTGGTGTTTGGGCCCTCTTTGTATCCAGCATCCAAAGTGAGACACATATTCAAAATTGCATTGGTCTTATCTACCAATTGTGGCAAGTCTTTGAACTATTTGTTGTCTCTATTTTTATTCTTTGTATTTTTTTCTTTCTTTTTTTTTTTTTTTTAACACCATATGGTGTTTGAGAGGTGGGTTGGATGTTAGATTGGTGGTGAATAGTTGGAGACTAGGGTTGAGGGGCAGGGAGCAGAGTTTAGTGCCAGTGGAATCAGGGAGTCTGAGGGGATTAAGTCCTAGACTAAAGAGGAGAGGGAAGGTGGTCTGTGTCTGCTTTGCCTCTTATGCTATTAATATATTCATAGCCCACCATGTGGCCTGGCACATAGTAGATAAATAAATATTCAAAGACATTTACTAGTGAATTAGTGTTCCCATATCAATTTGTTGTTTTCTCTCTGTCTTCATATTCTTGTCGTAGTTGTTACAGATTTATGTATAGAAGAGCACTTTTTTTTTAATGTTGTTCAAGCAAAACTGTAGAATAGGTCATAGGTCAAAGAACCTTGTCTTGAGTTCATGGGAAGGATTTAAGTTTCCTGGGATTTTGTTCTTGCAGGGCTTAAAAATTCTCATAATCTTTCTTTTACTCACTTTTGTTGAGCCAGTTTTCGTCACTGAAAAATTGATTCTTGTACTACCGAGGTTAAAAATACACGTCCCTTTCTTCCCTGTGTGATAGCAAGGAACTCAATTCCTTACCAAACTGACACAGTTGCTTGAGATTCATTCAAATGGGTTATGCTTTCATAACCTCCTGAGAAATGAGTTGTATGTCCAAATCTACAAATTTTCAAGCATCACCCTAGAATGAAAAAGGTTTAAGTACATAGTCCTGACTGCTTATGAAATTCATATTTCATGGAACTCTGTTTTCTTGAAGCTAAGGACCTATAGTGTGTGAGAATCCAAAAGAAGTATAATATCTATAAAGGGAGTATTTTGTACCTTGAAATGTGATTTTCTGTTTTTCTGTCCCTTGTGAATTTGATTTTCATTATTGAATTTCATGCTCTCCTTATACTTAATCATTTGTAGCATGGCAGAACTAAAGATACAATTTGGCCTTCTTTTTTTGTGGCATAAAATAGCTTTTGGTACCAATATGTCCTCAAAAATGAAATAGGAAAAATGAAGGATTTAGAGTACTTGAACCACATATAATGAAGGAGAAGGTGGACGTCAGTTCTGAATCTAATAAAATTCCATTTTACTTTCCCCCTAAGTCATTGTACGCCAGTCTTTGTCTTGTCATAAACCTTTAAAAAATGTTACTTTTTTCCTACATCAACAGAGTATACTTTCTTTCCTATATCCATTTTCTAAATTTTGGATTATTAGAATTCTGCTTCTACTACTTCTCCTCTGTTTAAAAGTGAATGTTTACTCTTGCTTCTTTTCAGAGTACTAACGTAGCTTTTTCAGATAAGAAAGAAAAGTTTTCTAATAATTCACTTCAAATTATTTTCCTGTTGTTTCACTCAGTATTCAAAGTTTGTTGTCATTAATGCATGTTTGTTTCATGTTGCAAAAGTCTTTGAATATCCCCCATCCATCTGAAATGCATGGTAGAAAACTGAAAAGGGAAATATTATCACATTTGTATACACATGGAATTCTGATAGCCAATTTAAAACTAAAATTTAAACTATCTTTTAATGACATAATTCTGGAATTCTGTAGAAGTAGAAAATTGTCAGTGCATTTTTTTGTTTGTTTGTTTCTCTGATTAAAATGGCTAAATGAAACCTCTCGTGAAGATATTGTTATGTTTACTTGCGTCGAGTTTTTCTGACATGATCATATTGAGGTTATTCTTTGCAACTTTGAAGTACCATTTCCAGATACTCTAATGTGTTGGGAGAAAGCCGCTTACTGAATAATTACAACAAAAATTTGTGTGACTGTTAAATGTGGTCAATTATCTGTTTCTTCTGTACAGAAGACTGGCAAAAATTAATTAAGTAATGTCCATAAAATACCGTCAGAAAGAAAAATGCTATCAGGATGAAGAGATCCATATGGTAGCAGCCTATTAATGATGAAAAAAGAAGTGACAACATTTGTCTAAAGTGTATTGATAAGATAAAAATACTACATATGGGCTGGGCTCAGTCGCTCAGCTTAGCATCCCAGCACTTTGGGAGGCGGAGGCAAGTGGATTGCCTGAGCCCGTGGGTTCAAGACCAGCCTGGGCAACTTGGCAAGACCTCATCTCAACAATAAATAAATAAAAAAAAAATCAGCTGGGCATGGTGGTACATGCCTGTAGTTCCAGCTACTTGGAAGGCTGAGGCAAAAAAATACAAAAAACAACAACAAAAAAACTACATATGAACACGCAAAGCTACACAAACATTCTAGTGGAGGAGTGGGTAGTGTAGCTATGTGCTAGAGTTGAGGGAGTGAGGACATTGGCTTCACAGGCCCAGTTTAGTGCCAAGTCTGTCACTCACTGTGTGGAATCAGGCAAGCTCCTTAGTTACTTTGATCTTCTATTTTCATCTGGATAATGAGAAAAATAATACCTTCCAAGTTCTCTTAGGTAGTTTTTAAAAGATCGAAAAAAGACTGGTACATGAAATGCCTAGCACATTGTAGATACTTTTAATTCTGAGCTGTTACTGCTGGTAAGAAAGTACTACAGCAGTAATGTGCTAATGGACAAATAAATCTTTATGAAAGTATAATTTTATTGCTCTCTGTCATTATTTGATATTTTATATAGCTGTAGTCTTGAAATTAGTATGAGCAGCAAAATATTTGAAAATCATTGTGATCTTTGTGAAATAAAATACCGTTATGTTTAATGTTAGTATCTAAAACAGGAAAAAATTTTTATATGTGGGAAAAGAGAAGGGAGATAAAATTACAAATACAAGTTTCCATGAACTAATGCCAGCTTTCATGCTAAGCATAATTACGATCAGTTATCTTAAATTTTTTTCTTTAATATTGTTTTGCTACTTTCATGTATTTTATAGTCTGCTAATGCTCAAAGAAAACCAGTCATTAGTGCTAACTTTTGAGAAGAATCAAGGCACAAATTGTTTAGAAACTGCCATTCATTGACTTATTTTTCCCACAACCTGAGGAAACACTGAGTTTATTTTAATATTGTGACAGAACATCTCATCATCTCATTAGAGAACCAATTCAGGGATAGTTTGATAATAACTATTGCATTACTTGGCTGCTTGCTAAAATAATACTAGTTGTTATTATAATTTTTCTTGTTTTTAAAATCACGTCTATAAATGTTGAATCCCCATACCATAACATTTTTATTTTATTAGTTAGTATTAGAAAATGCACTAGACTTGGCACACAGAGGACCCAAGTTTGAGGTCAGTCTCTTTCTAACTAAGCTCTTTGACAGTGAGCAAGCCAAAAACTTCCTGAGTTGTTCTTTCTTCATTTTTTTTTCCTTTCGCTGACCTTGGTTTCTGGAACTCCCAAGTAATCTTTAGAATGTTTTTCTTGTATAATTATCCTTTAAGATTTACCTGCCCTGTTAGTTGTATGTTTTATTTGGAAGTCAAATTTGCTCCAAAGCTGGAGAAGAAAAATAATACTGATCACAGAAACAGAGTAATTTAGCATCTGTTACTTAGGGTATGACACGTAGACAGTAGCCATTTGAATTTGAGTTTTTGCTAGTTTCACTCAGAATTTAGTTTTCCTGCTGTGCAGTGAGAAGCTATAGAAGCTGAATCTGTAAACTCTGTGGACTCCCTTCCTCTTTGAATTAATAAGTGTTTAATTCTCTTTGAGACTTTTAACGTTTTGTTCTACTTTATCATAAAGGAATCCATAAACCTAGTCATGGTGTATAGTAGCAATTCCTATCCTTCTTGATGTTGTAAGCAACCGAACAGCCTCAGTTCTGTCTTCCGAGTAGGGATTAGAGTTGGTTTTAGAATCTGGAGAAATTCACGTATGTAATTTCTCCACATTGTAAAACCAATGGTAATGAAAGTGCGCCCAGACTTAGAAAACCTGATCGTCCTCCTGTTAATATGTGTCTAATATAACAATGAATCATGATTGCACTTTCATATTACTTCATGAAACACACATTATTTGTTGTCTACCCATTTTTTACATTGACCTAGTAGTTCATCAGAATTTTTCAAAATATATAAATTGTTAGCTATGTATTTAGGATTGAGAATAGCCTTTTTACTGTTAACACTTAATTTTTTGGAACAGAAGGTAGGTTTTTAAAATTTAAGGCAGCATTTATTTCAACTTTAGCTGGGTGATTTTGTTTGGGGTTTTAATATTAAACATACTTATTTTTTCTTTAAAAAATCTTGGTGGTGTGTTTTTCTGCCGATTTTGTGATCAATAGAAGACGAATGGGGGAAATTATAAAGCAATGTAATAAAATAACATACTTTATAAGAAGATTTTTTTTTGTTTCATAAAATATTGCCACTCCTAAGAACTCTCAGGATGAGGATTTTGTATCCTCTGTAAGTTGTTGACAGACAGAACAAGAGAAATAGTCATTGTTGCATTTTTTTCTTTCTTTTTATTCTAAAAGCTGATATTGTGCACCAGTAATATATCAGACATTGTGCTAACCACTTAGGTATGTTATTTTACATAATTCTTATATCAACTTTAAGAAGTGTGTGCTCCCATTATTTCCATTTTGTAGGTGAGAAAATAAGAGAAAGTGTAAGTAGCTCAAAGCTTCATGATCAGGAAGTGGGATTTGATTCCAGATCTGTCTGACACATAATTAATGATTTTAATACTTGTACCAGTTCCACCGTGGTTTTCAGTCCATCTTTATTGAAAAATGAATGTCATGTATCGGCTGGCTTTAAGAAAGAAAACTGTAATGAATGTGTAGTGTGTTTTAGAGTCTATTTTAGATAGGAGTTTGTATATTGCTAACTTTCTCCCTCTTCCTGTAGGAGAAAAGACTGAAAGAAAGAGAAGCCAGAAGAGAAGCCAACAAGAAACAAGCACAGGTAAGGGCTTACATACATATGTTTTTTCCAAGCTCTATTAAGGTATACCAGACACACGATTTTGTATTTTGACAAGAACAATGTTCGTGATGTAAAAGTGGCTTTAAATCCTCTTCTTTTCAATATGCATTTTATATTTATTTGTATATCTTGACATTCTAATTGGATTCAAGCCCATGCGACCTGTTACTTACTCTCTCATATCCATTTGTTCCCTCCGATGCAGGATGAAAAATGCTCAAGATACTTTACTCATTGGACTTTGCTCCATTTACTCCTACCACCTTTTCCCATTATATTTTCTGGCTTTCAATTAAGTAAAAAAGACAGCTGACTCTGTGAGTCAGGCCTGATAGGATTTACAGCCCATATGAGCCCAACTTGATAATATAGGTCACTCTGAACTCATCAGTTCAGCTCCTGGGATCTAGGGGGAAAGTATTCTGTATCTCCCACCTTCAGAATATTCTGTGAACAACAGCTTTCAGCAAGTATATATGTACAGTTTTCCTCAAGTACGTATGTACAGTTGTAAACATTATCCATGTGCAGCTATGATTTTTATCCCGTGTGTCTGCCACTGAGAAGTGTTGAGCTTCTGAGTTCTGAGGACATTTAGTAGAAATGATTTCCTAGAACCACGGCCCAATAACGTATGTCATTTCTCGTGCCACAGCTCGTTGTGCTGTTTCTGACTGGTCATGGTTTCTTCTTGGCGGTTAGCAAAGCTCCAACTCCCTTAGGAAGCCCATAGTGTTCTTTGTCTTTTTTTTTTCATGCTGGCCATAGCACTTAGAGAGCAAGTCAGGGATCATAACTCATGCTATAGTTCTGAAGTGGGAAGCAATTACTCTACAGTGTAAGATGAAAAGACTGCTTATATTCAGTATTAAATATCACTCTGTCTTCAAAGATGCTTGAAAACGAGAGTTCCAGTGTGTGCAGCCTGACTGCTAAATCAGGTGGTAGCTTCTGCATATGCTTTAAAGTGTAGACATGAGCCACCATGGCAGGGATGTTAGAGTTTAGAGGCTCTAGTGGGGAGGATTTAAACTTAAGAAGAAAATCTTTAGCCTAATGAAAGCATTTGATATTTATGAATATTGCACGTTCAGCATAAAAATAAGCCTATTTTATTTCACTAAGAAGCTCTCATTTCTGCATATATAAATGTAAAATGAAAGATATAATATGAGCCAAAGAAAACCCAGCCCATGACCGTGGTTTCCTTTGTGTGTATTCTTGCATATTTGTATAATTGCTAAATATGGTTTATTTTTATACTTGTTGATGCTATATGCTTGATTTTTTTCATGGTGAGTTAAGCTGTAAGAAATTGTTCTCATTCTTGAGCCTGCCTCCTGGATCTCACTTCTTTTATTCCACTATAAATTGGTGTGTATATTTGGTTTTAATACTGTATAGGCTGGGGAAATTAAAAAATGGTAAAGGCCATCCGAATTAGGCTTTTCTTTTGGGGCCAGTCTCCAAAGTTAGCTCAAGCCAAACCCCTCCCTCCATTTCCCACTCTGCTTCCCTGTTTGTCCGGTGTGTATGTTTCTTGACATCTGAAAAAGAAGGCTCTCTTGTCAAGAGAAGGTCTCATTTTTGTTTAATCACTAGGGATTGGACTAGGAATAGACAGAAGAGGCTGCAGCAGACATGGCTTTGCTGCTCGGCCAGGAGCTTTCCCCGGACAGAGGCTGTATTCTGTTATTGCTCTGAATAGTTTTGCTGCTTCCATTTCATAGCCCTTGTCTGAGTGCTCAGAGATGGCAATGCTTTTGTAAGAGTGACATTACCAGGGAGTGACTGGTTTGTAGCCAGGACCCAAACATTCTTCAAGACACCGAGGACTGGCAGCAGTGACAAGTTCAGGCTGACTGAACCATCCTTTGTACCCAACTTCTTTTCAAGTGAAAGTGACAGGAATGAAGGCTCTCCTGGCTTTCAGGTGCCTTCTGGAAACAGACACAGAAGATGTATTTGGGGAGACTTGGTAAAGGGGTGATGAGAAATATGTGAAGAAGCATATGATGTGATTTATCAGGTTTCTCTAAGTGTGTGTCTGAGTGATTTAAACGGCAGACATGACTTAGTTTTTGAGCAAACTTTGTCTTCTCTTTGATCCTCTTGTGACTTGAGGATGCTGCCTTCTGAAGCACTTTAGTCCAATTCCAGTTAGAGCCTCACTTTCATCCCTGGACCTACAGGATATCTTAATGGTATTTGCAGACCTAATTCACCAGGAAATACAGTCTTTCCTGTTTTATAGCTATTTTAAAGAATCAGTGCATAGAAGCTGAAAGTGTGAGAGAGGACTTTCACAGCTGTCTTTCTACCTTGTTTTGTGTTTCATGCAGCAAATCATCTTATTATGCAGGAGGAATATAAGGTGTACAGTATTTTTTTTTTAATGTTGGGAAATGTTTGAATGAAAGTTAATGAAATTATCTTTATTTCCCAGAAAAGAGAAGCCCTAATGATAATGTGAGTTTTTAATTTTGGAAATGATGTTACTGCTTATCTCTTCCCTGGAATATTGAGAATATTTCTAAGAAAAAGTTCTTTACAATGTGAATAGAGTAAGATAAAGTTAGAATGGACCTCTCAGGAGTCTGATACAACTTTTTGTTAAAAGGCAGAAAAAAAAGCTGAAACTCTTAGGAAGGTTGACTGGCACCTTATAGGAGGTTTTGGAGCTATAGGTCTTTTGAATATCAAAACTTTCTTTAGCAGAGAAATATACGAACTGCACTGCTTTAGCTAACAGGATGTCATATATTTTTATAACCTAGAGATTTTAAACGGAGATCTGAAAAAATACTTGTAGCAATGATCAATGGACCACTTGGCTTTTTGGGTTCAAGGAGGTTACATAATCCTGGAAATAAAAGCTCTACCTCATTATCCAACAAGATTTCCTGTTGCTTTGATAGTTGCAAGTGCTTGTAGTAATCTCTGGTCATTGGAAGGATTTTGCAGAAATGTTAAAAAGAGGAAACATAGCGATAAAACTTAAGGAAATAGATCCTTAGAAATATCTCAGTGCTATACTGCTTTTGAAAAGAAAGTAAGGTTTTTTAAACAAGTTTGAGGCTGATGACATTGAACACTGACTATGAAGGTGCAAGATAGGAAATAATACTGATTATTTTTTAAAAAGACATTATTACTTGGCAAAGTAAAAACTCCATATCTGTTCTTCAGAGTCTCTTTTGAACTTTTTCTGATCCAGGAGATTCAAGTCTGAGTCTGGCATTCACTGGTCTCGGGTGGCTTTTAGTATTATACTGAGTGAACTGGGAGTTTTGTGGCTGTGCTTTGCCCACTTTTGCTCCCCCATCCCCAAGGAGACAAGAGTTTTGGGGCAGGGCTCTGAACTCCCATTTTGTCTTCAATCAAAACAGCTCTATTTTTGCCCCCTCTATTCATATTGAGCCTCCCAGGGAAGCTTTTGTGTGAAAAATGATTTTACTTAAATGTGTGCCTGCATAATTAGTATTTTTAATGCACCCAAATAAACAAGCTAAAAGCAAGTGAATTGCCTGCCCAGTGTCCTAGCTTCTTATTAACAGATGACAGAACTGGTATATGCACCCAGGTTTCCTGGTCCTCATTCCCTGTTGTTATTTACTGTCCCATGCTCTTTCTATTTTGTTGCTTTTTCTCTTTTTACCTTACAAAAACAAATCTCATCTAGGATATGTGGGCTAGTGACTAGTCATAGAAAATACTAATAACACATACACTGAATAAGGAGAGGACTCTGAGCTGAGCTCTAGAAAGCGGGATATGTCTTAAAGTTGCTGAGTGGCGTGGGACAAGTCATTTACCTTTCTAGGCCTCTTCTCAGCATGTGTAAAAGACTGTCTCTCTTATGAAGATTTTTCCGAGACTCTCAAACATTGTAGGCTTCTGCTTTTGTAAGTCCTCCTGTGGTCTCCTGTATAGAATATCTCTGAGAATTACAGCACTGATTTGGATACGTGACTGTGTCTTCTGCTCATCTTTAATTCTTTGTATCCCAACCACTCATCACAGAGTTTGTCTGGTGAAGGCATGCCTTCTGGTTCATGGATGGCCATGTCCTCACAAACAGTGCTGTGAGGTTACCAGTATTGTCATCTCCATTTTGTAGATGAGGAAATTTAAGCTTAGGAAGTTTAAGTAACTTTCTTAGGATCCCACAGATAGGAAATGGCAGAGCAGGACTCAAAGCTCTGCTCTTTGTTTCTGTGAGAGATCACTGAGTATGATCGACTCTAAATCCATCCAAGTTGCTGTGAAGTCTGTATGTTTGTCCTTCCTTATGACTGCATAATATTCCATTGTGTATATGTACCACTTTTTAAAATTCCAGTCCAGCTTTGATGGGCAGCATGGTTGGTTCCATGTTTTTGCTATTGTGAATAGAGCTGCAACAAACATGCATGTGCAGGTATCTTTTTGGTAGAATGACTTGAGTTCCTCTGGGTATATTCCCAGTAGGGGGATTGCTGGGTTATGTGGAAGGTCAATTTCTAGTTCTTTCAGAAATCACCACACTGTCTTCCAAAGAGGTTGCACTAGTTTGCAAGTTTTTTCTTACAAATGAAATATTATGACTCATTTACCATTATTTCCAGCCCATGAAGATCACTTAAACATGCCATATTTTCCTATCTTCTTGATTTTTTTTTCCCACAAGTTTTCTGTCTGCCAGGGCTCTCTTTTCATTCATTGCTTTTTCCTCTTTGCACTGTTTCCATTTTGAAGCCTTTCCTGCCTCCTTCAGGCTGACTTGGGAATTTCCTTATGCACTACCGCATGTTCAATATTCTTCCATGTTCCTTGGTGATTGTCTCTCATCACTAGACATCTTAGTGGATGCTCCATGAATATTTATTGACTGAATCAATGAAATGCAAGTATGTCATTCTTAAGGTTAACCTTTTGCATGTTAATGTTATGCCAGTTATAAGCTCCTTGAGATCCAGCAACTATGCCCACAGCCAAGCTACATCTGTGCATGTACATTTCTGCCAGATTGTGGATGTATCTGCACACCCAGCCCTTTCCAAGTTGCTGATCCCTTCCTTTCCCATCTTGTGTTAAACAGATCCTTTAACTTGTATTAAGACTATAGGTCCTTACTATTGAAATAGATTGTAGTAAACACTGTAGGCATTCAGGATCCCTTTAGAATGCTTGACCCATACCCCATTTTCTAATAATTTGATGTATTCGTAAAGGGTGAATTGTCTTACTGGGTGCATATTGGTTTTGCTTTTTCTTCCTCCCTTTTATCTAACTGAGAGAACCTCAAGCTTTAGTGTGTTTGACTATACAAACTATATGCATGGTCCTGTTTAAATATAAGAGATATTACAGGGTAAGTTGATTATGTTGATTTTCACCTTGTCTGCTGACTTTGGAACCTAAACCCTATGTAAGTTGTGACTTCATTCTGTAATCCAGTTTCTTGCTTACAAATATTTTTGAATTGACCAAAAAGGTGGATCGTGCTAAAATTTCCTTGGTGGCAGTGTCATGGTGAATATTTCATTTGGCGCCATTGAACATTGAGTTGCCTGAGTAATTGTAACCTTGCTGAAATATAGTTGGAGGGTGGAAGAACTAGCACTCCAGGTCTCTTTCCACTTCCTGACTCAGACCACTGATGTCTGTGCGGTAGGTGTTCAGGGCGATCTTAAACCTGTCCAGAGCAAGCCATTAGCCCTGAGAACAAGAAGACATTTATCAGAAAACAAGTCCTTTTATTCTTGCACTGTCATGCCAGATTAATTTAAGACAGAATTTTAATGATGTCAGAAGGTGTTTCTTCTAATGCTTAGAAAATGTTTCTTTTATGAAACTTGCACAATAAAAATGTTCTAACTGAATATAACTTTGGGAAAATAGACTCATAACACATCTGTGTTAGGTGTCAAAATTGCTGCATGTATGTATCCCTTTGTTTGCTATAAACAATAGTTGTATTTTTATATGGTCTGATAACCCTGCTTAGTTGGGTGGTCATTTAGGTACATTCCAATGAATGGGCTAAAACAGAGTAAATCAATCCTGGTGATGCTCTTTATGTTTGGTTTAGTTTATTCAGCTTATGTCACGTTAGAGAGAATTTGGCATTTATATGTACTAGCGTTGGGCTTTTATGGACAGATATACATATATATGTAAAATCTAGAGTGGAGGCTTATAGACAGATCTTCTCTAACAGAGCAAATTAAGTTTATTTGAATTGTGGTGTTCTGTTGGTAGTTATGTGACTGAATGTTATTCCAGTGGTTACATACTCTACTTTATAGAGAACTGTGTATGTGGGTGTGTGTGTGTGACCATCATGCTTGTGGAGACATATTTAGAATCATTTACCCCTGTTCGTATATGTAAAACTAATGGTCTGCATGATGAGTCTCTCTTTTTTTTACTGTTAAGTTGTTACTGGCTGTTGAGGAATGACACCATCATAATTTCTGACATAGTCTACAAAAATCTGAATCAAATAAATGGGAAAATGCATCTCGATATTTTTCTCCTTCTTAATATTTTGCTTCACAACTCAGAATCTTGTCACTTAGATGATAAAATAGAGGTGGGACCAGAGAACCACCAGAAGACTGGATTTTAATATTTCTCAGCTTGTGCTACAAGAATCTGTGTGGGTCCTCCGAGTTATTACTAGAAACCTCTAAAATTCTCATAAGCACTCAACATTAACTCTATTGTGAATAAATTATCTACGTCATGTATGTATGCTGTCATTATTTACAAGTAAATAAAGGCTATTTTAAGAATACAAAATATAAATTTGTATTACTAAATTCATAGTACCTTTTTGTCCTGTATTTTTTTTAAATGGCATGTACCAATGTAGAATTATCATCTTGTAAATAGTTTGATGTTAAACATCTTCCCATATTGGAAAAGACTGAGAACACTGCCAGTGGTATGTAAGCAGAAGCAGCCGTACTCCTCACACTTAGTCAGTATCTAGGGCATAAGACAGTAAATCAATCACAGGGAGGAAGAAAAGATGGGAAAGAGGAGGATGCCACTGTTTCTTCAAAGGAAGAGGCTGTGTGTCTTCTATTTCTTGAAAGAGAAAAATGCCAATGGGAAAAGGGAATAACAGACAGAACACAGTAAAAACAAAACACACATGAGTTTTGTACTGATACCTAAATGCCATTCTTGATTTTGGAGATAGATGGGTTATAGGAGTAAAGCTGATTCCTAACTCTCCTGTAAGTGGAAATGCTTTTTGTGAATAAGGAAAAAAGGGATAAACTTTAACTCTGCTGTGTTGCGTGTGGGCAGTAGAGTAGCAAAGCTTTATTGCTTGCTCCTTTAAGCCATAAAGAGTTCTGTTGGAGAGCATAGTAAACCAGTGTTTCAAAGTCTAAAAATTTGTGACTAGGATAAGTTGTCCCTGGGGGGTAATTACATGTACCTAAAATATTATTGGGAAGAACTTGTTTTTCTCACTGACACCTTTTTTTTTTTGTCCTCTAAGGAATTATATATGAAAATATATTGTAACTAGAAAGTTCTATTTCAATTCTCTTTTGACTGTTGTTATTAACAGTTATTGCTTTCATCAACATTAAATGATTTGTCTTTATTATATTTTCTTGCTTTGGAGAAAGATGTAGCCAGGTGTCTGCAGTGTTTTATGCAGGAAGATTTATTCCTTTGCCTAAATATTTATTATTGATATATTACAAGATTCAAAGCTTTATTTACTTGATGAGAATTCTTGAATGTGTTTTTTTATAGATTGTGTATGTGTAAATGTTCTGTAACATTATGTAGAGTGTTCTGTCCTTTCAAAGTATTTTCATCAAGATTATCCTACTTGATCAATACGTTCATGAAATAAGTAGAAGCATTATAATCATCTGACAATTGAAAAAGTTTTTGGCACAGATAAGCTAGTTAAGTGACTTGGCTAAGGTCATATAATTAGTCGGGAAAAACCCTTTCAGATTTCTGTGTCAGGACCCAATATACAGAGGTCTTTTGGTATTATTTGTGAGTTTACCTGTTTTCTGTCCTTCAGATTTTACATTAATCTTTTCACTTGAATTGCCTGAATATTCTCTACAATGTTGACAGTGGAATAATATTATATTATTAGTCCCAGAATTTGTCTTTGGTTCTTCCTCTAAGTCACTGTATATTTATGTTCAAAACCATATTAATTCAGTAAGCTTTTCTTTTCCTTATTAATAATATAACCACTTGGGAAAAATATTTGGCATTGTCTGCAGAGCTTAGCGTATACCTACCCTGTGTCCCACACTTTCTCTCCTAGGTATATAGCCAAGAGAAATGCATATATGTTCACACCAAAAGGTGTACCTATAGCAGCACTATCTATAGTTGTCAAAGACTGGGAATAAGAATCTAAAGTGTAGGGTAGATCAATTGTGGCATAGTCACATAATGAATTATTAAATGGCTATAAAAGAATTACTGCTACATCCAGTAACAAGGACAAATTTCACCAACATAATATTGAACAAAAGAAACCAGACACAAGAGTAAATACTATAATATTCTATTTATATAATGTTGTCATTGTTTCTTTTTTTTGTAAAGGCAAAACTGTTTAGGGTTAGAGTCAGGATGGTGGGGTGATCTTTGGGGAAAAGAGGGGTCATTATTGGGAGGGAGCAGAGGATGGCTTCTAGAGAACTTGAGAGTGTTCTGGTTTCTTAATCTGGGTGTTGGTTACATGAATGTATTTTCTTTATGAAATTCATCAAGCTATATGCTTTTCATTTGTATACATTTCTGGATGTATGCCAAACTTCAGTTTAAAAGATTATTTTTAAGAAATGAAGGGGGTAGAATGGATCTATATGCTTTCAGTCTAGATGTTTTAATTTGTAGCTTCAGGAATATAGGATATTATGGGTAATGCTTGTAATTCTAGAAGTATTAGGAGCCTTAGTCCCTGGAGCCATCTATGTTTTATGAAAGCTATGAAAGAAAATTAATAATTTATATTCTTCAAATACACATTTCTTTTTAAATCCCCTTGTTCCAAGAAGTGTGATGTTTTACCTCCTAAAACTTACAAAACAATTTCTCCAAAATGAGAAGACGAACTTTCTTTTGACTATGGCATAAATTAAAAAGAAAATGGTATTCCTTATAAGGGGAGGGGCAGATAATCATTGTGCTGTTCAGAGATTTTTAACCTCTTCCCCTCCCCAGTGAGTTCTACACTTTCTACTCTAAATTATGAGGTGGTTTGGTGGCCTTGGAATGTTGTGCAGGTCTCTACTGTCCGTGCCATCTAAGAGCTACTAAATTGGAGTTTATTTAGAATAAAGGAATACAAGAATGATGAAGGAGACATTGGTATGAATGGTTCCTATATGTAACTATTGTAACTTTACAAATTAAAATATATGAGTATTAATTGACCACAGAAATTCAGAAAGATACAGGACTTCAAAGATCATCTAATCAAAGAAATGATTATCTTCCCATGAGGTGGCACATTCATTAGACTTACCTCATTCTTGTAATAGACTCTGGTTATTCAGATATTTTCTGTGAACATCTTCTATGAATTAAATATTCCTTTACTTTCACCATCTACCAATAAACATCAATTTTAAAAGTTCTTACTGAGCATCTGTTAAGTACCTGGACTATACCTGTCCCAGTAACAAGAGTTTACAACCTTATTAAGGGGAAAATAGGCACTTTTTGTTAATGTAGCCTCATTTTTATCTTCACTTGAAGGAAGAAGTCTTTTGTGATTCCAGATCAATTGTTAGGCTTGGAAAATGCTGCAGCAATAGATACACATCATCTAGAAGTCCCTTTATCAAGAATCATATGGTTCTTCTGTCTTTGGACTGTAAAATGATCACTACTAGAATTAAGACCAATTGATTTATTTTACCCATCTTGAATTTTGGCTATGTTCATTAGTTTTCCCTTTCACTCAGACACATTTGATTTTTATTTCATAAAGTCATCTCGTTTCTTTCTAAAGCTCATCTGTTTATTTAAATTAATGCAACTTTCTTCGGAAAGTATTTTGTCAGAGGGCTTTAGCCTCACTGAATTTCTTTTAACATGAGTCGTGCATGTTTGAATTCTAAATATGAATGCTATTGATCTCATTTCCTGGCATCCGTCCAACCCTAACATTTTAGCCCTTCTCAGTACAGCTAGTACATGGTGTTTTTGTGGTACTCCTTTGAAGAAACAGAAAGTGAAAGAAATAAGGACAAATAATTAAGTCATCTCTAAGCAAAAGAGAAAACTTAGAATGGCTGGGATTACAGTTCCATATTATGAGTTCTTCAGTAATATTAGAGCGCAGATTTGGGGTTCAAAGTCAGCTTTCATTATTAACTGCTAGATTGTTAAAGCTCTCCCAGAAGAGTGTAAGCTTTGAAAATGGGAGGCCCAGATGCCAGTCTTGCCAGGAAGTTTTGGAATACAGGGTGGTCATCTTTTTTCTGAGTCTCAGTTTCATCTTCTGTAGAATAACTGCATTGACAACCTTCCAGGGCTCTTGTGAAGATAATAAACATGTAAGGGCTCGGTGAGCTGCAATCACTATAAAAAATGTGAGCCATGGTTAATCAGCATTAGTATATGCTGCCTCTTTAGGCAGGCTTGCTCTAAAATACCCAGAATGGAAACCAGTGGTTTAATCAGGGCTGGAGTGTGTCAAAACCAAACCATTGAAAGATATTGCAAAATGCACGTACGTATCTGCCTTCCTCCATCCTCACCTTCTTCCCCATCAAAATCTTTGGGGTAGGGGACTTAGTTGCATGCATTCATAATTAAGATAATTAAGATACTACCATGACCCTATTAAGACACACTGGTCCAAATCCAGATGTAGAATCCACATCTGTATCTCTTTCAACCCCGAGGTGCCCATTTTGGATTTTGTTCACACCACTGTGGCAGAATGTCTACTAAAAGTTTTAAGGGGAAATGTAAACCCAGTCTCTTAGATCAGCTTCAAACCCAGCATGACAAGCTCTGGTTGTCCTTCATTGTTCTTGAATGCATGCAGGCACCTTTTGTTCTTGACCTAAAACATTTTGAACAGCATCTAAAACCAATGCTAAGATATAAGAGCATGAACATATGAGAAATCTTTTCCCCAGAGTCTTGTAAAACCCAAGGGCCACCAGCGTTCAGCTTCTTCATGGTGGGTTTACCTACAAATCCTGTGTGAGTCCAACTCAGTGTTGGAGGAAGGAGAAAGCGCTATAAGAGACCACACTGGGAAAAAGTGGCCCTGGTGTGTTAGGTAGCATCAGTGCTGACCTACAGAGTCTAATATCCTGGGATCCTGATTTCTAATCCTGGCAATGGCAATAGATTGGTGTGGTCTTGAGCAGTCTCTCAACTCTACTGGCTCAGTGTCCTGGACTAGATGTCCTGCAGGACTCCTTTTAGCTCTACAATTCTGATTTCTTTTTTTTCAGGAACTGATGAAATATTCTCTGGTATTTTAATATCCTTTCTTACCTTCCCATGCAGTTTTTTATTGGTGAATTGTTTATTCTGTGCGGTATCTTTCTTTGCCAGTGGTTGAGATATAGCAGGAGACTGTAGCCATACCAGTATACAGAGGTTGACCGACCTTCTTGGGGCTTGGGAATGAATACGATTTGGAAAGGTCTGTCAGTTTTTACTGGCATGTAGAAGGAGTAACAGGAGATAAAGCTGGAGAAGTTGGTGAATCAGAAAGGATCTCGAGTGCCAATTTGAGGCCTTGGGGGATGCAGCTTGAGTGGTAGGAGGATCCTAAAAGGATCTATTTGTTTACTCCACACATTGTTTTGAGTGCCCTGCTATGGGTTAGTCCTCATAATGCCAAGATAGAATTAACCTGCTCTTGAGGAACTAACAGTCCCATCGGAGAAGTTTGGAAGCAGTACATGTAATGAATATTATGATAGAAAAGGTTGGGGAGTTGTCTATGTATACAGTGGCTGAAGCCAAATGAAAAAAATAATGAAACATTATTTGGTGCTTTCTATGTGTCAGTCTTTCTGTGGAGTTTAAAAAAAAAAGGTATTTTAAGTGTATCAGCTTCAGTTCTTGAAGTTATAGTTACTGATATCTTTATTTAACAGAGGAAGAAATGTTAGCGTAGAGGGGTTGCACACCTCCGTGTCTGTAGTGGATTAAGGATTGCAGTTTAGGTAGGCGAACCCAGGAGAGTGAATGAGAGAGAGCCAGGTCACAGATCCTGGAAACAGCAATGTTTAAAAGACAGGCAAATGCAAAGCAGCTCGGAAAATTGATATGTTGGTCAGGAAAATATGAAAAGAGGATTTGAAGGGAAAACCTGGCCAAGAGTGCTGAATACCACAAAGAGATGAGATTGAGAACTGAAAACTGACTATCAGAATATCAATATGATCTTAATAAGATTAATTTTGTTTGCACTGTGTGTTTGGATAGAGAGGGCTGGAGCAGTCAGGGAAATCAGTTAGGAGACCGTTTCAGTAGTTGAGATGTGAAGTCCTGGGTAAGACTGTAAATATGAGAAAAGGACGTTTTATTCAAGAAGTATAACTGTTAAATATTAGTGACTGAATGGGACATGGGGAGACTGGGAGAGAGGAGTCAAAGGTCACCTTGAGGTTTCTAAAATTTGGCACTAAAATTTGGCACCTATCGGGTGCTGACCGCTTCAGGAAGTACTAAGATCTGTAACAGAGGGCCGCTTTTAATAGCTGAATTAAACTATTGTGTACCCTGTGCTAAGCCATGGTATTTAGTCCTCACCTAGCAACACATTTTGACGGATGAGGTAACTGGTACTTAAAGAAATTAAATTTATCTAGGGACTGACATTCAGTAAGTGACTAACTCCAAAATCTTACATTTAGCTTCTGTTCTACAAGCAGATCTAGTAACAGATAAAATAATGGACATAGTTATAGAAGCAGCACCACTTGAGTGGTACAAGGTACAAGCAATTCAAAAGTTGGAGAGATTATTTGTGATTTGTCGGATTCACAAAAGAAGACATCCCAGAAAGGGCAAAATTTGAGTCAAGCTCTGAAGCATAAATCTAGATGTGTGTTTCTGAGAGTTCTTTAATTGTAATGAACCATGGAATGAACAATAAGTGGGACCGGTTGTCCCAAGTTGACCTCGTACCAAAGGAAGCATTAAGCCACAAGTTATTACCAGCAGGATTTTTCCTGAAGGGTAGAGATTCTTAAAGTGGAGCAGTACAAGTTGAAATAGAGGGCTTTGGATATTATAATAATTATAATAAATTGTCTGAGCTTTATTCAGTAAGTAGTAGAGAGTCAGTGAAGACTTGAGAGAAGTAGGGATATACGTTTATGTCTGCTGCTCATATTTCAGTATTTTTGTACATACCTTCATTGAGTTAAGAGAAAGTTTGAACTTTGGCCAGGCATGGTGGCTCAACCCTGTAACCCCAGCACTTTGGGAGGCTGCGAGGTGAGGGGATTGCCTGAACCCACGGGTTCGAGAACAGCCTGGGCAACTTGGCGAGACCTCATCTCTACAATAAATCAAAAAATTAGCCAGGTGTGGTAGTGTGCGCCTGTAGTTCCAGCTACTTGGAAGGCTGAGGTGGACAGATCACCAGAGCCCAGCAGGTTGATGCTGGGGTAGCCGTGAGTGTGCCACTGCTGCACTCCAGTCTGGGCGACAAAGTGAGACTCTGACTCAAAAAAAAGCTTGAACTTTGAAAGGTAGGCACAACTACACTTGGCACATTACCTTGGGAGATTTTGGCATAAATTTAAGCCAAAAAATTTTTAAAATTGAGAGCTAGGCTCATCCAGGATACCCTGCTTTGAAAATTAACTACATCAAGAACATGGAAGTGAACAAAATTTCTCTGACTGGTCAATGTAGCAGTCACAACACCTGTGCACTGAGCACAGGCTTTCTACCTCCAGGCAAGGTCCACACCCCCACAATTTATTTTCATTTTATCAATAGTCCTAACCATCATGGTTGTATGGGTTAAAAGGCTACAGAGGATAAATAGCAAATTAGAACAAGCAGTCTGTCAAAGGCCAGTCCCTTATCATAAAGTGAAGCAAGAGAAATTTATAGGAAGAGTGTTAACAAACCAGACCTCATGGTTTAAACACGGAGTTAGGGGCACACCGCCCCTAGAATTCTTCATAAACCCAGAGGGCATCACTTTGTTATAATACTGAGGTTTCTTAACGTTTGCCCTCAGACATCAAGGAAATATTGTTATATTCCATTTTCAGGCTGCCCTCCATATATAGTTTGACTTTAAGGTATCTTTCATATGAATAGTAGCTTTAGGAAACTTAATTTTCCAGATATTACAGCTTTGTATATACCTGTTCGTTTTTCTTCTGCCTGCAGTGCTTAAGACTGCTGACTGCTTCTTTACTTTGTCACGGAGGTTTGCATTCAGGACACAAGGGGCAGAGAAAATCTCTTGGGACCTCCTGTTATTTAATGCCTAATAACAAAGGGCTTTCATTTGCTTTTCATAGCGGCATTGTGAAATGCTATTTGTATTAACACCATTTTTCAGACAAGGAAAGTAAACTTGGAAAGTTTAGGTAGAAGGAAAGTCTGGGTAAACGGAACATTATCAGTATGGTTGGATGATTGAAGAACATGAAGTTGTGGTTGTTGAAGAGTGAGTGGTTCAATGTAGGGTTTCCTACACTTTTCTTTTCTTTTTTGCATGAATGCTTGAGTAAAAAATATATTTTGGACCGGGTATGGTGGCTCACACCTATAATCCCATCACTTTGGGAGGCAGAGGCAAGAGGATTGCCTGGGCCCAGGGATTGGAGACCAGCCTGGGCAACTTGGTGAGACCTTGTCTCTACAATAAATCAAAAAAATTAGTGTAGCATGGTGGTGCACACCTGTAGTTCCAGCTACTTGGAAGGCTGAGGCAGAGGGATTGCCTGAGCCCAGCAGATCAAGGCAGTGGTAGCCATGAGTGTGCCACTGTGCCACTGCACTGCAGTCTGGGCAACAGAGCGAGACTCTGACTTAAAAAAAAGAAAAAAATATATATATATTCCTCATCAGTAACATGTACATACAACGTTAAAAAAAAATTTTATGAAATGATACTCCCTCTTATTATGTGTCTGATAAACACTGGTCTGATATGACTTGTAAGTGGATTATTTATGGAGCGGTAAAGCTAGAAGGGCATGTTGTGGTATTGTAGACGGTCTCCGGTGCTAGGCAAGGAGCTGTCTTTAATCTGGGCAACAAAAAGTCCTTGATTATGTTAGGAGCTAACATAATTATGTCTTTGTGCCAATGCTCTGATGTGATGATAATGCCTAACAGAGCTTCTTATAGTTTGTAAGTAACTTTCACATGTTATTTAATTTATTCCCCATAATAACCTTAAGAAGAAAATGAGAGGGGCTATTTATTGCCTTTACATAGGTGAAGAGACAGACTTAAAGAGGTAAAACTCTTTGTCCTAAGTTTATGGCCACAATTAAGAATAAAACTCAATTTTTCTGACTTCTGGGTAGTGATTAGTTGAAAAAGCTAAGATGGAACTTGTCTTTTCAAAAGTCTGGGCAAGAGGTAATGACAAAGATGGATGCGGAGGAGAGAGGGTCAGATGCAGAAATAAAGAAAAACACGAATAATCGCCTCAGGAACTTTATGTTGAAAGCCATGCACATGCAACCTAAACTCTGTTTCCTTCTTTTTAAGATAGTATTTTAGTTATGTTGTAAAATTCCACCTCATTTACCCAGCAAGGCCAGGGCATAAAATTGCCATTATGCTCTGTCTTGGGCTATGATAGTTTTCATCACTCATCTTCTCTTTGGAAGTAACTGAATTGAGAAAGCATTTTTCATTGTAAAATGTTCAAATCGGAAATACCGATATTTAAACTTCAGAAACATATCATCTGGCATAAGACGTGTCAGCAGGTCTTTTTGTCAAGTGTGAATTGTTACAGATGTGCCTGAGTCTTCCATTTTGGTGTAGATTATTCTGCATTTTCATTGATAAACCTCATTAACATTTTATATTTGGGCACTATCTTATCCTTCTAAGATTTATTTGCTTATTCTTTTTTTTAAAAAAAGAGTTTCAGAGTTTCACTTTGTCACCCAGGCTGGAGTTCAGTGGCACCGTCACGGCTCACCACAGCCTTGACCTCCTGGGACTCAAGCAATCCTTCCACCTCAGCTTCCTAAGTAGCGGGGACCATAAGGGTATGCTGCTATGCGTGTCTAATTTTTATATTTTTTGTAGAGATTCATCTCTCACTTTGTTACCAACGCTGGTCTTGAACTCCTTGCCTCAAGTGATCCTCCTGTCTTGGCCTTCCAAAGTGCTGGGATTACAGATATTAGCCACTGTGCTTGGCCCCAAAGTTTATTAAATGCGCAAGTCTTGTCCCAAATTTTACTCTGAACAGACCGTGAATCATCAATGTTAGTCTGAAACCATAAGAATGAAAAAAAAAAGAGTGCTTAAATATATTTGTAAACTTTAAAATCTCATTTGTATGCTCTTCTGAAGTATGCTCTATAATTTTGCCAGAGTAATTTTTTTTACCAAAAAGAATTTGATATGTTTGGTATATGTCCTGTTTTTTAAAATAACGCTTTCTTCAAAATGTATTCTTCGAGATTTTTGTAAAATTTTGGCATTTGAGATTTTTACCTTCATAATAGAGACTTACGGTGAAATATGGATAATTAGTAGAAGGCCATAAGCGAAGAATTTCTGTCACCATTTTTGAATTTTCCCCTACTTTGAAACCTGGGAGTCATTTTCAGCTTCTTTCATACTGATCGTATACAATTAAGTATCAAGTTCTTGCCATTCTGTTTTTAAAATATCACTCAAACTAATATGTACAGTCTAGACTTCTTCTTGAACTCTGTATTCATATGGCTAACTGTCTATTGGACCTCTCCATTTGGGTTTTTGATAGGAACCTCAAACATAACATATCCAAATTCAAACTTCAGATTTTGTCTCATAAATATATTCTTCCCATGTTTTTTCTTGTCCCATGAAATGAAAACTCCATCATTTCAGTTGCCAGAAACCTTAGAGATACTCTACCACAATTCATTGGTAAGTCCTGTTTTACTTTACCTTAAAAATAGATCTAGAAAATTTGATAAAGTTCAAATAACACCTGGAAGTTTAATTAATAGTAATATACCAGTGATGGTTTCTTAATTTTAACATATAACACCCCCACTACAGTCACTTTGATTTACGTCACTGTCATCTCTAACATGAGTTATTAATAGCCTCCTAACTAGTCTTCTTATCTCCCTTCTCTGACCCTTCACCCTCTTCCCCCTAGCTTATTCTTAGTACAGTATGGTAGCCAGAATGAGCCTTTAAAAATAAGTCACGTTGTATCATTCCTCTGCTCAGTATCCAGCCCTTCAAGGGCTTTCCTGTTTTTTTTTTTTTTTTTTTCAGTTGGAGTCTCACTCTGTCGCCCAGACTGGAGTGCAGTGGCCGCTCCCGGCCACCGCAGCCTCGACCTGCTGGGCTCCAGTGATCCTTCCGCCTCAGCCTTCCGAGTAGCTGGAATTACAGGCATGCACTACCACGCCCGGCTGATTTTTTGATTTATTGTAGAGATGAGGTCTCGCCTCCCCAGGTGGTCTCGAACCCGCGGGCTCAGGCAGTCCACTCACCTCAGCCTCCCAAAGGCGCAGGATTACAGGCTGAGGCACCGAGCCCGGCTTCCCGTCTTATTTATAACAAAAGCTACAAAGTTGTACCCGCATAATTGAGCTTCCAGCTCCTTCTCTGGTCTTATTTCCCGGTTCTACCATTCCCTCACTTGACTTCAGGATCTCTGATTATTCCCCACATATACCAAGCAGCCTCTTGCATTTGCCCTTGGTACCACCAGATAGCTATGGTGATTTGCTTCCTTACTCTCTGTAGGTTACCGCTAAAATACCACTTTGCTAGTGAAGCCTTCGTTGATCTGATGCAAAGCAGCAGCCTTCTCTTACTTTGTCCTCTCTTATCTTGATGCGTTTTTCTGTATAGTACTTCCAGGCAGTATATAAACACATACTGGCTTATTGTTGCTTATTTTTACTCTAGCCAGAATGAGAACCTCATGACCGGACAGGGACTTTGTTTCCTGCTGAGTCACTAGTGCCTAGACTGGTACCCAGCAAATAGTAGGCACTGAGTATTTGTTGAGTGAGTGACGCAGTAACTCTTTAATATAGCTACTTGTTTTCGTGCTGACACTGCCAGAACAGTGAAATAGCAAAATTACGGCATGCCGTTTATTGGAAGGCACAATAACTTTGGGGATGTTTCAGAGTCAGTCATTTCACAGGAAGAACGGTCAAGCAAAATAAGCGGGAGAGGGGCTAGAAAACAGTGTTCCTGGACCCAATAGAAATTAGTACATACAGGCAATCTCTAAGTGTACACATTATCTCCAGGTTCACTTGTCAGCTGGGGCATTTTTTTCTCCTTAGAAAAGATGTTACTCACTGTAGTTGATTTTCATTATCACTTAGGGGACCGCGTAGAGTACCACAGAAACAGGGCACTTTGGAGAGTGAAAGGGGGTCCAGCGAATAATTATACCAGGATGACTGGTCCTGGCATGCCCAGGCCATATGGCTACCTTAATTACAACTCACAGATGTCTTTAGATTTCATGGAGAAGGGCATCCTACAGAGCTTGGATCTCTGGACCACATAAGTTCCTGCTGGTAGAAAATATGCATTATAAAGTAATGCCCCATTGCATTTAATTCATCCACATTCCTTTCCAGCATATTCTACTCTCTACTGGTCACCCCAGCACTGAGGAAATATCTTTTCTTTCCATTCTCCTGGAATTCAAACTAAATTTCTACTTTGCCTCCTCTCTACCCACCCATTTGCCTGCATCCCAACTCCATCTTCCTTACCAGACCCACAAATTAAAAAAAAATAAAAATTGGGCTTTGATAAGGTGAATGTCTTCCCCTTGTTTATGCATAAAGGAGTTTCAGTGAAGTATTAAGAAATTTAAGTTAACAAATGATTGCATTCTTAGTAGTGATTTACTAAATTGACATCCTTTGCAACAGTCTGAATTTGCCCTATGAGTTAGCCATCTTGCAGTAATTTGGACTCTTTCTTTGTTCTATGTGTTTTAAAACTCATCTTGTTGAATGTTCCTGTGAACACCAGACATTAGTACAATGTTATATCAACAAGATAAGTCACAAATACATAAAAAAGATTGATAACTAATTGCAAAGTCAACTTAATTTTACATAATTAATTTTCCATTAAGTGGTTATTCGCACTGAATATCCTTTATTATTGTGTTCTGGATTAGTGTCTGTAAAACAATCATTTTCTTCACTATATTTGGCTCTTTTAGAGAATAGCAAATTGGTATAAGCATAAAATACTTAGGAGAGCGGTCTTCATTCCCTTAAAATTAGCACTTATATAAGTTAGCGTAGGGGGTAGAGAGCTGGGGGTGTAGCCTATAAAAAGTATTTTGAGCTGCACAAAACCAGTGATACTTTGAGATAATATTCTCCCCAGGATCAGACAGCTTTGGTTTGCTAAACAAACTTGTTTTGACAGCAAAAATATGAGTCCATTTTGGTTTAGTGTGCTAGCTTCTCAACTGACTTCTATTATTTCTGGCACTATTATCATTCTGTTTCTTTTAGAAAAACCTCCAAGTTAATTGTGGCACTCAGTGGGGTGTGTGTGTTTGTGTGTGTGCTTGAAATTGTGGAAATATTTGACAATATTTTTCTGTAACAGTGTTTTTTGGTGCAAATACAAATATGTTTTCTTAAAAAGATGGATGTTAATTTCTTTCACTCCCAGCCATTTCTCTTTCTCTTGCAATCATCTCTCTCTTCCATTCTCTCACTTCCCTACTGCTCCCACCCCTACTGCTCCCACCCCTCCTGCTCCCATACTGTATAATGACTTTTGAAAATTAGAAGTTGCCCTCATTAAGTATGGGCTGTTCTGTAACTTGAGATCAGAGCCACTGCTCAGAAGGAGGCCTGGCATGAAATCTGCGAGTAAATGTTTATAGAATAAGCATTATGGGCATAATTCATATTTAAATCATCCTGAGTACTCACACAATTCTCTGTGACTTTCACATGAATCAATGCAAGATTACCAGTAGATCTGTCATCTTGTGTTAGCGTAATTATGATGATATTTAAGTTTGGACTAAGTGGCTATTTTTTTAGGGTGAGAAATTGAGCCATGATGTATTATTTTTCCAAGGAGGTAGACAGGACTGTTCTAGCAGTCTGAAGGTCAGATTTAAGGAAAACTTGACACTTTGTCCCTGAGCAGCATGATATTTATCAAGAATGAGTATGCTGCCTCAGTACCCCTGCGGGTAAGATAGTTTCTTTCCTTCCTTTCTTTTCCCCGTCAGCTTTAGAGCTACAGACTTGTTAGATCGAAGCCTGCAGATAGTCCAGAGAAAGGTTTTTGTTTTTTTAATCCTTGTGACTGCCTCATGGAACATTCCCTCTATATAGGAGCAGTCCATTCATCATCACAGGACTGTTTTCCTCCTAATCTGGAGTGCCTTTGTCTTGTAATATTGTCCTGGGTGTTCCAAGGAGGAAACCTTTTTTCTCCTGCAAGCCCCTTCTTTTGGCCAAATTCTTTTGTGGTCTGGATCTTCTCTGTTTTCCCTTATAAAGAAATCTCAAATCTCTTTCATAAAACTGCTTCCTAGGAAGGTTGAATCATTGACTGGCCTAGAAGGAGAACTCAAACTTAAGGCCCTGACATGTATACCACCTAGGCATTTCGTTTGAACCAGGCCATGCCTTAAATGTTTTCTTCATGATAGGAAAGTTTAGATGTCAGTATAGTTGTATTAAAGTTCAGACTGTAAAGCCCCAATCTTGTTACATTATTGATCTTTCTTCCCTCTAGGTTTTGGACTAAGTTGCATCAAACCATACATGAACTTGTTTCATTCAGATTATTCCAAAGGATCTATTTCTAGGTGTTTTAGCTGCCCACAGTAGGTGCACTTCCTTGACCTGAAAGGAGGATGCATTCTGTTTAATCCGCAAGATTGCTGTGAGTCTGAAAGGATGTTGCTTTAGTTGGTAATGTTTTCACAAAAGCAGAAAAAAAATTAATTCCACCGTGTTTCACAGCCACAATATGTGCAGCAAAATCAGTGATTCACCTGAGATAACAGGATTTATGGGGAAAAAATCCTGTATGTGATGGCGATTCAAAGTTGCCTAGTGAAAGAACTTCACGATAATTAGAACTAAATGGAATAAGCCCCCTCACGAGGTAAGTTAGCTGCGTGCTCTCTCGGCTTTCATATGCCATTCTCACTGAAGCAAGGGATTTCTGCCCTCCATGGTAGTTGGGTAAGACAGATTCCAAGGTCTTTCACTAAGAAGCTCATAATTCTGCTTCCACTTTGAAGAGTAATTAGAGGAGGCAAGCAACATGTACCTAACAGAGAGCAATTGGTTAGCATGACAGTTGCTTTGAGAGTAGGTAGTCTGAAATGTTTAAAGGTGCTTGAGGATAGTTTTTTCTCTTTAGTACCTCTAAACCCTGTCTATCATCTTAACAAATCCAGCCGTACTTGATATCTCAGAAGTTCATTTGAGCCATACTTCTTTTTTCAAATGGTTAATGCCAGAGGAATGGGGCCTAAATTAATGATGTGTTAGAGTCCTTCCACTGAGTTCCTTTATTGGCAGAGCAGAACAGAGTGGTACAAAGAACTGACTCTAGAATCAATGTCTGGGTTTGAATTCTTATGCAAGTTATTGAAACTCTTCAGTTTTCCCACTTCTAAAATGAAGGCAATTATAGTACCTGTTTCCTAGCACTGTTTGGGGAATTAAATGAGGTAATACATGCAGAGTTATCACAACTGAAGTTTCAGTAAAATGTGATTGTTGAGCCAGGAACAGATTTTAAGGACACGAAGTTTCCATGAAGACTTCATTACAATGTATGACATTTTAATTCCGATTTAAAGAAAGGAGACTGGCTGACTAGTTGATCTGTGCAGGCTGTCTGACACAGATATTTTCCAATATTTTAATATTTTAAAATTAGACTTCTTGTATCTTAGGCCTTTGTCTCTACCGAGAACCTTAATGAGTCATAATTTGAAAGTGCAGATCCTGGTAGAAACCAGAGGGACTGAGGGGCCACAAGCTTGTGGAAAATCACAGGCACTTCCAATTCCATTTTTAAACTCCCTGTGGTTCTCTTTCTGTCATTATAGAAGAACAGTTTCAGGGGTTGTAAACTCAGAAGGGTCTCTCAGCAAGAGGTTTGTTGTTCTCGTTTTTAAGCGGTCTTCAGAATGCCTTTAGTCACTGCTGATGTGTTAAGTGAACAGGTGCAGAGTAGTGCCTGTAACATTCTAATGTTCACCCAGAACAAATGACCAGGTGTCCAGGAGAGAAGTTCGAAAAAGGGCATCTTTGTTTCCATGGGAGAATATAGAGTGAAATCCTGCTGGGTATTAACTGTAACAGCTGCAGCCCCTGAGGTCTGCACTGGCTTCCTGGTTCATGAAGCACTTTCATGTGTCATGGTCCTGTTGGCTAGCTTCTCATGATTGCCCTTAGCTGGAGGTGGTTACTGGTGTGTTAGTGGGAGTTGGAGGTAGACACTGAAGTTGGAGGGCCAAATGAGGAATTTCTAGAAGGCGTCAGTGGGTTTACAGTTCATTTTCATAGAAATGATCCTTAGCTTATTGGACTCTGGGAACCTGACTTCGAATGACTAAAGCTGTTATTTCCCCTGATTATGTAATGTCCACTCCATTTTGCACACGAGAAAAACAGCCTTGGAGAGGTTAAATATTAGGTTGAATATTTTAAAAGTTATAGTTGGCAATTTGCTATTGACAAAAACAGTAATGAATCTATATAGGTATATTTGTGTTTCTCTGATGTTGATTTTTGTGATTTCACTCTGATAACAGTCTTTTTTTTTGAGTTGGAGTCTCACTCTGTCGCCCAGACTGGAGTGCAGTGGCCGCTCCCGGCCCCCGCAGCCTTGACCTGCTGGGCTCCGGCGATTCTTCCGCCTCAGCCTTCCAAGTAGCTGGAACTACAGGCGCGTGCTACCACGCCCCGCTAATTTTTGATTTATTGTAGAGATGAGGTTTCGCCAAGTTGCCCAGGCAGGTCTCGAACCCGCGGGCTCAGGCAATCCACTCACCTCAGCCTCCCAAGGCGCGGGATTACAGGCTGAGCCACTGAGCCCGGCTTGATAACAGTCTTATTTTCACTCATTGTTAGGTCCTTTGGGGGTACCTTTATGCTGACACCGTGTTATACCTGACAGTTATTATTTTCCCTCATCAAGTGAGGAGCCTGAAGGTCAGAGAGGTTAAATGACTTGTCTAACGTTTTATAGGTTATGTGCCAGATAAATCCCCAGACTTCAAACCTCTTCCCTCTCTCTGTGCCACATCAGGGGACAAAATGGTGAGGGGACTTTGCAGCCATGAGATATGAGGAATGATTACAGAGGAACTGTGGATTTTTAACTTGGCTCAGAAAATACTTAGGAAGGGAAAATGACACTGACTTTTGAGTCACACAGATGGGGATTAACACCCATTCCATTTACTAGCCTTGTAATCTTGAGCAAGTTTCTTAAATTTTCTGAACCTATGTGTTTTCGTTTGTAAAACGAGGCTAGTAGTACCTAAACCTTAAAGTTATTGGGGTAAATATGTGAGATGCCATTCGTGCTGTACCTGTTAATGCTTGACACTTATGAGCTTCTCCACAATTAGTTCCCTTTCAGAATACCACATTTCTCTAGAAAAGAGAAATCACATTCTTTTTTTCATTATTGTAAAAGTTGTAGCCGGGCTCAGTGGCTCAGCCTGTAATCCCACGCCTTGGGAGGCTGAGGTGAGTGGATTGCCTGAGCCCGCGGGTTCGAGACCCGCCTGGGCAACTTGGCGAGACCTCATCTCTACAATAAATAAAAAAATCAGCCGGGCGTGGTAGCGCACACCTGTAGTTCCAGCTACTTGGAAGGCTGAGGCGGAAGGATCGCTGGAGCCCAGCAGGGCGAGGTTGCAGTGGCCGGGAGCGGCCACTGCACTCCAGTCTGGGCGACAGAGTGAGACTCCAACTAAAAAAAAAAAAAAGAAGTTGTATCCAAGACCAGTGCATGGATGTTAAAATGTGGCAGATTTCCTTACAGTTTTTTTTTTCCCTCTTCCCTGACCCCCTCCCTCTCTTGCGTGTTTAAGAGAGATTTCAGTGAGTTTTCTTGTCACCACCACTAGTTGTGTCCAAATAGAACTTTTATATAATAAAACTTTATTATAAAGGGAATTCTTGGTTTGATAATGGTTAATCCAGTTGATCCCCCAAACCTTTACTAGTATTTAGGTTCTTTGAAGAGATTGCTACAATTGTTGAGAACAGAAGGCCAATACTTAGCATATTGTCTTCATAAACCATTAAAATATTTTGGAAAATTCAAAACTTTGATCCATTTCTAAGATTGCTTTCCCTTTTACTTGAATATAAATCTCCATTGTGAAAAACATAAATGGATGAAGCCTATGTTATCTTGTGTCTGTTTTTATATACTGTGTTTGATTTTTCAGAAGAATTTTCTTGGATTAAAGCATGATGCAGACTTGAATATAAATAATTTATGTAGTTGCTTTATTTTTATGATTCTTTGAAAGTCATCAGAACCATTTGTCTTTTCTTTTTAATGATCTAGACATTCTGGGAAAATAAAAAAATCTAGTAAGTTATGTATATTTATAGTTCTTTAAATTTATATAATACTTTTGGTTATAGGCAGCACACATGGAATCTCCTTTTAATGACCCAAAGAGATTTAAGAAGTGTTACATTGCATCCAAATCTCAATCACAATTGATGCCTGTTATAACATAGTTTCTATGAAAAACTTCACTGAGTTCCTAAAATATTTGTATAAGACAAGAGTGTGTATTAGATAATTATTGTGTTATTAGTAACTAAGCGGTGTTGGTTGTGCCTGGTTGATTTTGAGGATGGGGAGATACCTTTTTAGGGTAAATTTACATTGTCTACATTTGGTCTGTAAAATGTCTGTGTTACATAAGCCAAGCATGTGGACTTAGGTGGATATAGACATTACTATGGGAATTCTATGGAAGATACTTGTATAGCTCCCTGGCTTGGAGAATTTTTTTCCTGATCACTGGAAAGTAGAAAAGCACAGTCCCATTTGTTTTTTTGTTTTTTTGGGTTTTTTTTGAGTTGGAGTCTCACTCTGTCACCTGGACTGGAGTGCAGTGGCACGCTCCCGGCCACCGCAGCCTCGACCTGCTGGGCTCCGGCGATCCTTCCGCCTCAGCCTTTCAAGTAGCCGGAACTACAGGCGCACGCTACCACGCCCGGCTAATTTTTTTGATTTTTATTGTAGAGATGAGGTCTCGCTTGCCCAAGCGGGTCTCGAACCCGCGGGCTCAGGCAATCCACTCACCTCAGCCTCCCAAAGGGGCGGGATTACAGGCTGAGCCACCGAGCCCGGCTGGCATCTTGGATTTGTGTACAGGACAAGACTTTCTTTGTTAGAAACAATGTAATGGCTTTTCATCTCCAAATTAAAAAAGAAAAGGTAGATTGGACCAAACATTTTTTTGTTCATTTTTCATTTGTTTCTCCCTAGAAGAAAAGACAACTAAACTGAGATGCACTGAAACATCCTCTTATAAAGAGCTAGCTGCCTCAGTGAAATTTCTATTACCTATGAAAAGTTTATGTATGAATATAGAGTGTATGACTGTTGCTACTGCAGCAGAAAGTTCTGTGTCTTCTTTGTCCCCCTTCTCTTGGCCAGCTATATTCTTTCACTGAAGCATAATCTTTACAAGGTTCTCTTTTCTAGCTTTTTTCCCCTAAAATGGCAACCTAATTTTTCTTTTAATGAAATGGTGATTACTTGAAATGATTCTCCCTTTTTGCCACAACAACCCATCAAGTCTTATGATAAAACTTTCTATAATGTTTCACTTTGGTTCTTTCTGATAAAAAGGTCTTTATTTGATATGTTATTATCATGGGATTCTCTATACTGAAGATTTCTTGTTTTATTCTGAACACACATGGTAACTACTTGCCTTTCTTTGCCATTTGGTTGCCAAAGTCATATTTTAGTACAAAGAACTTGGGCATTAGAGACAGACATACTTTTTAAAAATCTTATTTTGGTATGAGAAATTGCTAGTTAAGTCTTCTAGACATTGAGATTCATTAGTTAGCTGCATTCTTCCAAGGATAAATGGATAGCTTCCTATTTATATAAGTAGCTTAGCTTATGCTCTAGATCTTTCTTCAATTCCTGTGGTGGAACCATGTCTATAAATAGTAATGCAACTTTCCTGAAATGGTAACTTCTGCAATGTTCCTATTGATAAAAAATCATGGAATAAGTATTGCAGTAGGCTTGGGAGCATTTAGTAAAACTTGGTTACATAACATTTGGCTTGGCTATATTGATATGAGGACAACGCTGAAGGCTCCAAAAGACAAAAGTCTATTATTTCACCTATTTTTTATTGTCAAATTACGACAATAAAGTTGGTAACTCTACCCCTATCCTGATTACTTTCACCAACTCTAAATAGATGCCATTAGGAATATAATACAGAATAATCTGTGCATAAAGTTTTTGCTAACAAAAATTAATTTCACATTCTAATAGGGTTATTCTAACATGCCTTCCTTAATTTAGACTTGTCAGAATGCCCCTTATTTCAAGGCAGCCACATCAAAATGTTCCAGGTTTTTGAAGGTATAATTATATATTTTCTCAACTTCAAGATGTGTTTAAAAACAATGTGTTTGTAGGTAATTTCCTAACTTTTGGATCTTTTAAGACTAGCTTTGACTAACACTTCATTTGACAAAACACTTGGTTGATATTTGTAGTAGTCACTTTAGACTGTTATAACAAACTACCACAGAATGGATGGCTTATGTCCCAAACCTTTTTGGCATCAGGGACTAGTTTTGTGGAAGACAATTTTTCCAAGAACCGGGGTTGGGGTGGTTTCAGGATGATTCTAAGTGTACAACATTTATTGTGCTCTTTATTATATTATTATTGCATTATAATATATAATGGAATAATTTTACAACTCACCATTAAAAAAGGTATGGACAGAAGTGGTAAATAAAATAATAGGTGGGCCACACATGGACTAAAATAAGTGTCAGATTCTGCCTGTCCCAGATGTAGCTGTATAATTGAAGTACATCACTTGCCCCCACTGTCTGATAGGGTTTTGATATGAGTCTGTAATCTATTGATTTCTTGTGGTCTGTGTGCAGTCAAACCTCACTGCTCATGTTATTTTTTTATTTTCAGCCACTCCCCAGCACTGGCATCACTGCCTAAGCTCCACCTGAGATCATTGGGCATTCGATTCTCAGAGGAGCACGCAACCTAGATCCCTTGCATGAGCAGTTCACAATAGGGTTCACGTTCCTGTGAGAATCTAATGTCTCCACTGATCTGACAGAAAGTGGAGCTCAGGCGGAAATGTGAACAATGAGGCGTGGCTGTAAATATAGGTGAAGCTTCACTCGCTTCCCTACTGCTCACTTCCTGCTTTATGGCCTGCTTCCTAACATACCAGTCCATGACCTGGGGATCGGGGACCCCTGGCTTAAGTAACAAATTTCTTTTCTCACAGTTCTGAAGGCTATAAGTGCAAGATCAAGGTGTTGTCAGGATTGGCTTCTTCTGAGGCCTCCCTCCCTGTCTTGTAGATGGCCACCGCCTTTGTGTCCTGATGTGGCCTTTCCTCTGTGCTAGCAAAGAGACATATCTGGTATGTCTTCCTCTTCTTATAAGGATACCAAGCTATTGGATTTGGCCCCTTCCTTGATAACCTCATTATCTTCTTCATGGCCCTATCTCCAAATACAATCATGTTGTAGGTTAGGACTTCGAGATACGAGTTTTGGGGGGATAAAAAATCTAGTCCATAACAGCGTTCATTGCCTGAGGCATTGGATATATGAAAATTAAATAGACATCATCTTAATCTCTAAGGAACTCACTCTCTAGTTTGGAAGCCCAACATATAAACAAAGTATCAGAGTATAATCTGGTAAATATGATAGGAAATATATTCAAATGACAGTCTCATTTTAGCTGAATGTTGAAAAAACCAGAGTTATGTGAACATTGAAAATCCAGGTATTCTGGCAAGAAGAAGTAATATCACACTCCAGGCTTGAACTGTAGTTAATAGGGAACCCTGGAGAGTTTTAAACAGAAAAGTAACATAATCGGGGTCATCTGGCCCAGACTTTAGAGAGATGTAGAACTCCCTATTTCTTTAAGCACTTAATCAAAGCTATAACCAAGTGATACTTCTAGCTGTATTTCTGGGAGGAGTTTTTTTCTATGCTATTTTGAAGTATTTCTAATATTGACCTTGAATTTTTCATTTGTAGCTTAAAACATTTTTACATTGTTTTCTCTTTTGACTGACCTGAAAAAAAAAAAACACGTATTTTTATATATAACTACACTAAATTTATAGGTAGCCTCTTATGTACCTTTTTGCTTTCTCTGAACTAAACCATATGTATTAAATGTTTAAAACTTCTCCTTAATCATTGTTTGAAATATTCTTTAAATGCTATCTCAGTGCTCTACATGCATTGTGAGCACAAAATTTTACAGAATCAAAAAGCGTTCAGCGTCTTCTAGAAAGTGAATAGTCAAAAACTGGTAGCTTAATGATAATTTCCCCCTCCCCTGCAAGATAGAGGAGGCCATTAAGTTTTATGACTGCCTTCCATAGGGTGATTGGCTTGTGCAAGTTCTTCTCATAGATAAGTCTGCTGATGTGGAAGTCTTAAATGTAAATTAAAGATAAATAAACACAGTGTGCTTATAATGGCCCACCTGGTGTTTGAGGTAAAGCAGTCTGGGAAAATAAACTTTATAAAGCAAGGTCTCGTGCGTTCTGTCTCTTTCACAACAGGGCTATAGTTTGGATAGTGTTGACCTTTTCAGTTCAGTTTATGCAGTTTCTGACTTAATGATGGTTTAACTTAGAATGTCTTGACTTTATGATGTGAAAGGAATACACACTCAGTAGAAGCCATACTTTAAGTACCTATACAGCCCTTCTGTTTTTCACTTTCAGTACAGCATTTAACCCATTACATGAAATATTCAACACTATTATAAAATAGACTTTATGTTAGATGGTTTTGCCCAACTATAGGCTAATGTTTTGAGCATCTTTAAGGTAGGCTAGGCTAAGCTATGATGTTTGGAAGGTTGTGTGTATTAAATGCATTTTCAACTTGTGATGCGTTTATTGGCATATAATCCCTTCGTAAGTCAAGGAACATCTGTATACAGCAGTCCCTTTGTGACAATAAGGGGCATATCTTAGATAGTCTGTGCTCCCCAATGTTGTTTTTTAAAATTAGTTTGTGTTTTGTTTTGTTTGGCCACCGTGCAATCTGATGCTGACCAAATATTTTATCCTATGGTAAAATATCTTTTAAGAACAAACCAATAGGAGATGCACTGACAAGTGGTTGAATTGTCAGGTCTAAGAACATAATTATTTTTTAAGTCTGCTTGCTTAGTGGAGGAGTGAGCAGCATCAGGGTTGCTTTACCATGGAGTAATTATAAATTGTGGGGAAGAAAGAAAACCATAAAAACAGCCCTTCATCTATAATGTCGATTAGATACTCAGTTCAAATTACTCAAGAATTCTCTGAAGTCATTTTCTTTCTTTTCTGTGCTTTATAATCCTCCATGAAATGGTGTTTACTCAAAATATACAACCCCCCCCCCCCCAAATCTGGAAACAGAAAGAAACTTTCCCGTTTTTTAATACTCATTTTAAAAGATAACTGTCAGTCTCAGTGTTTCATTCATGTTTAATTCCACAACTTTCCCAGAAATGGAGGCTGTAGTTTGAAAAGATTGAGCACCTTAGTCACTGGGATGAAATGAGTTCAGTAATCTGTTTGACTAAAGGAGACTCATGTTTCATTCCACATTGTGAAGAAACATATTTTAAAACCCCATAATAATTTCATGGTGACATCTATAATATGAGCTGTTCATCCTCAATTGTGTAGATAGTAAGGTTAATTTGAAATATTCTCTTAAGTTATTATGTATACATAGAGGGTAGAATGTATAGCTTTTCACTGACGGATGGAAGGTCATATTTATAAGTTTCCTGTCTCCGTTAACTTTGGTTTCTATTTCTGTTAGTAGGAAATTACAGAAAAATGTGTTTCAGTATTATTGCACAAAAGTATTTCTATAAGAAAGGATTTGAGTCAGTATACTGTACACCATACTTCTTGCTTTTTTTGGACCAGTGATATGACCTTGAACAAATCATTTAAAATCTCTGGACCTGCAACATTTCCTTATTTATTCTTTAAAATGTTGCTTTCACATCCAAAATTCTGTGATTCGATAATGTCTTTCTTCATTCAGTCCTCTTTTTTGCTCCTACCATTTCAAACAATGATTATCATTACAATTCTTAAATATTGGTTTCAAAAGAGGATGAAGGGATATGTTGTATTGTTTTTTCCTGACATGTTCTCTCTTCCTAAGGACACTTTGTACCATTACAACTTGAGTTATGTAGCTCAGCAGATTGCTAATTATGTTTGGTTGGAATACCAAATGAAATTGAAGAGAACTTTTTTCCTACATGCTATCTACATGACTCATAAGAACAGGGAGTCTTTATTTTTCTATACTATTAGTAATTATGAAATTCACAGGAAACGTAGAGGGTTTGTTGCCTTCAGACTCATCTGTAATGAATGAAATTCCAGATGTTATACATGCTGTTATCTGCCTTACTTTTGGAGAAGACATAGATTTGCAGGGTTCCATGTTACAAATAATTTTGCAATTTTTTTATCCCTTAATAATATATGGAAGTCATACCTTCTTCAGGCTTGCTTTGTCATAAGGACTGTTGTTTGGGGGAGAAAAGAGCACTGAGGAGATACATGAACCCAGGGTCTTGTTCCAACTCTGAAGTAGTGGGCTCCGTGACCGTGGACTTGGAAGATCCTCTCCCACACCAATTCTTTGATCTCCTTTGTACTAAAAGGAGGCTGAACTAAGTTATCTTTGGTAGCAATTACAATTACTAACTTTATTGAGCACTTGCAGAAATGTGCAACTCTGTCCCATTTAAAGATAAAGAAACCGATGTCTCGTGGAGAGTAATTAGCCTCATCACAGTGAGCGGCAGAGCTGGTATCCAACTAATACCCACCCACCCCATCACCTGCCTCTAAAGCTCAAGATCTGGACATTTCAGTTCACTGCCTTCCAACTTAAACAGGCTATGATTCTGTGAATTTCTAATATAGAAGTCTCCATCCTGAGCAACATGCAGAATCTCAAGGTACCGCCCTTATCGTTTCTAAGTATTCCTATGTATTACATTTTCTACAGCCCACATGATGTCACTGTGTTTTTGTGCTACTTATTGCTGTTCCTAAATAACTTTAAAATGCTTGTGCTTACAGTCACAGAGCTACATACGGCAAGTTGGGCAACTGAGGTGTCCTAACACAGATAGGAAGAGCGATTTGGGTGGTGTCATTTAGGTGGCGAACTGGCAGAACCAGATCTGTAGTCGACTTCCTGTCTGGTCCTATTTTTGGAAGACCATATTACCTACGATGATTGGAAGTTATGCAAAAAATCTCTCAGATTACTACTGAGAAAATAGTAGTAATCCTGTGCCTTTCCATCTGTTACCATGAGTGAATTGTCCCAATTCCAATTTGAGGGCAGTCTCTGCTTGGTTGCTGGATCCTGTCCCCTCGTCTCTACTCAGGGACTCTGCTCTTGAATTACCCTGTGTCTCTTCTGTAATGTCGATTTCTCCCTCTCTACCCGATCTTCTTATGAGCAGGCACACATACTATCTCTTTCATAAGAAAAAAAAAATCCCTTTGTAGAGTCTGCCTTCTCCCTTAGTTTTGCCACGTGTATTGATTTCCTTTTATGGTAAAATACCACAGAATCCTCTGTGCTTTTATCACCACTTCCTCATCCCTCATCTCTTCTGGCTAAGTAGGGTTGCTATAGGATGTTATATTTCCACTTTACTGAAACTTTTCTTTTCACAGTCATTAGCAACTTCCATCTTATCAAATGAAGCGGTCCATTCTCACTCTCCGTTTTACAGGACCGCTCACCCCTTGATGCAGTTAGTTGTTCATCCTCTGTTTGAAACCTTTCTTCGCTAAGCTTCCAGGGTATCAGGTTCTCCTGATTTTCCGTCTACCTCCCTGGAAACTTCTTCTTCTTTCCTAACTTCTGCTTCCAAACTTCTAGCTGTTGGAATGCTTCTGAGCGTGCACTTAGTTAGACCTCTTTTTGTCTTTGTTTTCACTTGCCCTTGCGTGATGTCATCCATGCTTAGGACTTTAAGTATCTTTCCAATGTTGACAAATTCTACATTCACATGTGTAGCTGTGACCTCTTTCCTGAGCTCCTGGTTCGTTTATTTAACTGCCTATTTAATGGTTTCAACTTGGATGTCTGTTAGGCATTTCAAATATATCACAGCTAAACAGACTTTTGATTTACATACCTTTGCCCTGATTTTTGCTAAATCTGTTCCCCTCCAAGTCTTCTCCATCGTGACGTATGACATCATCATTCACTCAGTTGATTAGGCCCTAACCTCCCTGAACATACAAAACTCATAACTATCTCATAACTTCATACTTGGTGATCCCTCTTCTAGATTGCTCTTGCCCTCAATTCACATCTAGATCTACCTTTTCTCTCCCTGCCTCCCTCTCTCTCCTTCTCTGTCTGTCTCTTCTCTCTATCCACCTCTCCCCCTCCTTCCATAACTATTGATGGCTGCCAATTACCTGCTAGTTAATAGATTATCTTAGCCTCCATGTAGTTCTGTCTTCATTCTCCTCTGCCCTTTCTGCCCTTTTATAACTCAGAAATCACAGCACTGGATCATAGCTCAACTGTTATACTATTTTACTTTCTCCTGTTTTGTGAAACTCTTTCCCCTGTTCTTTAACTCACTACCCCAGCCAGTTTAGAATTGCTGCTCTGTTTGGTTCAGTTGTCTAATTTTTTGTTTTATCTTTCGCCACTTGGGAATTAAAGTTTGCCTTTACAATTCTTTACTTCTTAGGGTACATTTTTCTTTTAGCAGTTTTATTTCTTCCTGTAACTTCAGTTATGATCTCTTCACAGATAACTTCCTGTAACCCTCACCCTTCTTTTGAGTGTTCTCAATGTTAAACATGTTTATAATTCATTTTTTTCCCTGCGGGTGGTTTTCCCACCATGGTTTTGGGAAATTTAATAGACTTACCAAAAACTTGGGTCTATCTTTTTTCAGTCTTTCTGCTCCTTTCCTTTTAATGTCTAAATTCCGTATTTACAAGGATTCTCATTTTCACAGCTATAGTTTAATACTGGTTGTCACCTTGTTCCTTTGTGTTGGGGGTGGTTTCTTCATTTGTTTACTAATGTGACTAACAGCAATAAGCTTCTGAATGGCCTTCAGTGTATCTCTGTGCCCCCATCCTAGCCATCCTGCCTGTCACTACCAGTTATTTCTCTCAGACTTATAACTAATCTTGTCATTTTCCTGATAACACTAGTCGCTTGTCATTGTGCAGTGAGTACATTTAAACCTAGTGTGGTATCCTAAGACCTTCCATGATTGCACCTCCATCCATTTTCCCAGTTTTAATGGTTCACAAAATTTCTCCTGCTCATGCCCCATTTCCCCATGTTCTGCTTTGCAAGTGTTAAGAGAAAATACTTTTTAATTGCGTTAAAACTAATATCATGGAAGAATTTAGGGATGTGGTCAATAGCACGCAGGCTAACAAGTATAATGCTCCCAAGGGTAGCCACCAGGGCCAAAATTTATGAATAATCAGACAATTCAGATAAGTTACTCTGGGGTAAAAAAAATCTTCTATGTATTACACATAGATTAATGAAGTGTAGAAAATTAAGGGAAAAAATGTTTTATGGGGAAATTGGAACTTGGGCTGATCCATAAGGGAATAATTGGATTTGGACAAGTCATAGGAAGGCAAAATTCAAGTGAAGATACAGTCACTGGAGTAGCTTTCAGTGAACTAAAATTAATTTACCCAGATGTAACACCAGATTTTAGCATTTTATTTTGATAAGGGCAGGGGTGAATGGATCATACTCCTCAAATATCTGTGCACAGCACTTCTTGGCTTATGCAGCTGAGAACTCGTATTTATTAATGTCTTGTATTTGCCAGGCCCTATGAAAGATATTTAATCCCCAAACTATAAAAAGTAGGTGATTAAGTCACTATTTTGCAGATGAGAAGATGGAATACCTTAGGTAAACTGCCTAAGGGCGTGTCAGAGATAGGGCTCACACTCTGAGCATTTAGCTCCAAAGTCCTTCCTCTCCCTATTATGGGGTGAACCCTCTGAAAAATTATGTGAAAATTCTTAGGAAAAATCCATTCTTTGTTTCCAGGTTTTTGGAGAATAGAAAGTAAAATCCTCTCTATATTCCCTTAAAATCTGGGTTCTTCTAATGCAAGGTCTATTGAATTTTGCCATTGAAAAATCCATCCTCATTTTAATGCTATTTATAGCATTGCTTTGCTTACCAGTGAAATCTAGGATATAAGATACCAAAAACAAAATAGCTTTTACTTAATTGGAATGAAACAAATCAAAACCACAAGATAGCATTTAAGAAAAATATTTCTTCAAGGCAAATTAAACAAGCATTTTCTAGTTATTTCACCACCAAGTTATGTTGATCTTTCTTTGAATCTGTTCTTGTCTTGTTCTTTAGCAAACATTCCACTAGTCATATATAACTAATCTCTCTCAAAACTAATCTCATTAGATGAAAATGTACATGCTATTCTGGACATTTGGAGGTTATCCATTACTTTTATTACCATTGTTTTAGCTTAATGAAAAATTTCTGTATTTTGTTGTCTAGGCTACCCTTAATCACCATCCTTCTGTTTTCTTCCTTGACTGAATATATAGTCTTGGGAAATGGTATGTTATATGGAAACATTAGAAATGGAATAATTAACTTGTTACTTCCCTAGGGTATAACTTGAAAGTATGAACAAATTAGAGTATTTTTAAAGAAATGGAAAGTTAGTTGTTTTCCCCTGTAATTTTAAGCTTCTGAGGGGAAATATTTTTTGCCATATTATATATACACAGGCTATTTAGGGTATCATGTCATGTATTCCTTTATCCAATACAATAGCCAAAACTATTGATCACCAAATAATGAATTGATCTCTAGAATTAAGTACTCATTTCCAAAACAGGAAAATGTCTAAGTATTCCTTTAAAAAAAAAAAAAAAAACCTTAGAGGTTTTTTTCTTTTATCTTTGCCTTTATGTAGCACATAGTTACTTGGAAAAGATTTGTTTTTATTTTGGTTTTGTTCTGGTCTTGTCATTGATTTTTCTAAGAAAAAATTTTTTGTGGCACAGCAAGTTTGTTAGGATCTGAGCAGATCTCTACTGAGAATTTTCCTGATAAGAACCAACCTATATCTGAACTAAGCTGAAAATCAGTCTTCTCGGAAACACTAGTTAGAAATATGTTAGGTTTATTTTGCCATTCTGGTTATTAAATTGCTTTTGGTTTTTATAACTTTTTTCAATCAGGGAAAATGAATATTGCTTTGTTTGAGAGTCTTATTTTTAAGATTAGATGACTCATAGATTTTAATAGTCCTAGCAGTCACTTCACAGACAAGTCTTCTCAGCAGAGGGATAATCATTAGAATAAAAATAATCAGACCATTTATATTATTTTTCTATAGGATTTAAACCATAAAAAATATCTACATATGGAATGTCAAAGTAAATTTGAATAAGAGGTATCAATACCATTACATTCTGGCATGAATTTATTGATAGCATATCTGCACACACCGTACATGACTTTAATTACCTTAATACTTACATGTATTCAATGTATATGTCCTGTCTCCCTCCACCCCCCCGGTAGCATTATAGTGTTATAATGCTACCTGAACTCCTTTCTTGACTATACAAAAACCATGATCTAAATAAGTAAAATATACTGTCTTCTGGTTGTAAAGGTCATGTGCCATTTTGTTTCCTGTAGTCGACTATAGCTGTTAGTGTTACATGTCTTGACTACTTCTATATATAACCTGCCTAACCGTAGTCTGCGCACACAGACTCCTGAAAGACTGCACAGCTGTACCTTTATTCTTGACTAGGCTTTATGCTGCAAAATTCCTATTTCCTTTCCTAATTTGGTGAAGTTCGCTTAAACTAAAGGATTTTACCAGAGATGTTGGGTGGATGTGTTACACTGATAATAGACTAGAAATGGGATATAGATATTGATATATCTGACAAGATTGATCAATTATCACCATTCTTTAAAACAATTCTTTTTTTTTTTTTGTTTTTTTTTTTTGTTTTTTTTTTTGAGTTGGAGTCTCACTCTGTTGCCCAGACTGGAGTGCAGTGGCCGCTCCCGGCCACCGCAGCCTCGACCTGCTGGGCTTCGGCGATCCTTCCGCCTCAACCTTCCAAGTAGCTGGAACTACAGGCGCGCG